>JAXCGZ010015476.1:0-75866 GCA_037179515.1 Halocaridina rubra | reverse complement strand
AGATGTAAGTAATAGTGCATGTGATGAGTTACCTATACAGACTCCAGTAGTGAGAAGGTTTCAAAGAAATATCAAACCCCCTGATCGCCTTAATTTGTAAATAGTGTTTTGAACTCCTTATATAGAATTTTCATGTGTGCCTTGTTTTAAGAAGTTGATGATTTATTTTTTTTATATGTGATGTATTGCAAATTCTAGGGGAAAGGAATGTTATGATATAAGAGATATAATCCTTTATTTATAATAAGGTAATCCCCTTTATCGCACCTCTTTTGTTTTCATTGTACTTATACCCGCTGTTGGTTTTCTAACGTTTATGTTGATTGAGCCGACCAGCACCCATCTTGCAACAATAAACTGGAAGCCATGATTTCTGCTTCTTATTAGGCACTACAAACCTTAACAATTTAGGTATGTGTGGGGGAGTTTTGTTCTACTAAGGGGACTCATTTTTTAACTCGGTTAGGAGTTCACAGACATCCAAGAGACTAGAAGCTTTAATTGCACAACTCCTCGAATACCACTACTTGCATAATGAGACTTAGAATTCAACTATCTTTTAATTTTGGAAAGCATTAAAAAAAATATTTTATAGAAAGCAGCCTCTAACCCCAGGGGGGAGTGATGAGTATGTCTTCGATTCCCGACACCACATACGGATGCCAAGACTTGGGCCTCAATTTTAAGGAGACCACCTTTGTCACGCAGGCAAAGTAGAATGGAGGACACTGCATTTGCAGAAACAGAAACTATACACCGTTAATAATGGCTTGACTTAGGATGGGATAGGATGGGGAGGAAAGGAGAGGGCATTAAGGATATAAGGGAATTGGAGGGAAATTCACGAAAATTAAATAAAGTAAGAGACAAAAAACAAGGGCAAACCCTCGTGCTCAGATTAATGAAAAATACTGAAGGCATGAGCACACAAATAATGGGTTTCCAAATATAAAACTTCAGGATAAACATGTAATCATTTAATGATGGTTGACAAGAAACATTTATGCTACCAAAAGGCATAAACAAATTATTAATTGTTTGCAAGCATTGGCGTAAAATTATTTATTTTTACTGACAGAAAAGGATGAAATGATATTAGAATTTGTTAAAAGATATAGATTCTCCACTTGGTAATGAGCAATCTTCTGAGGGTGAAATCTTTACAGGACAATGAAAATAAAAGGTCTTTCATATCAACGTATATCCGTGCAATTTCTATGTCAAGGACTTAAATTTGGCAAATGAGATTACAGTTGGGTACTAAACAAAAGTTCTTTTTTATGGGAAAGGAACTGAGTAGAAATTACTTAAGGATTTTTACCAGTAGTAATACTAAATGCTAAGTTTCTCGAATTCCCAGTTTGCTTGGCCAATGAGCGTTACAATACATTGTCTCTCACTTTGTTTATGCTAGATGATTTTTTGGGAAGACACTCTTGGAAATTTTCAGCCACGTGGTGCAGGTTAGGAGTGAGTTGGACTGGGAGATATTACCTGTTGACAGTCCTCTGTCTGTTCGCCTTCTGAGAGCAATCCAGGTCCAGTCTGGTGGAACTTCGACTTGGGCGAATTTGCAAGGTTGACAAGAGTAATATCAGATCCTTTTTTTTTCTTTGAGGGGTTACTATAGTGGTGGTCCCTGGCAGGCAAGTATGGCAGAGAGATGCATGGGAGAGACAGTATTTTAGGTGCAACAAGAGGTAGCAAACAAAGGAAATGAGAAAATAAATTATGGGAAAATGGACTACTGGTATCTGCATTCTTGGACATAGCAGGCATAGTTCTAAATTATTCTAGGGAAAAGGGAATTTTTAATATATAAATGTTAAAGAAAGCCACTGAAATGTATCTAGACAAGCTGTTGAGGGTAAACTTAATCGACAAATATATTTTTCTTAATGGTTTACTAATTAGATTAATATTTTTCACAATAATATAATTGATATATTTTTCATATATATGCCCAGTACATATTTTCCAAGCTGGCATTGTTTTGTCCATGTCATAACGTTGTATGACGTTTTCTTTCATATAGTAAACAAATAATAGGTGACCGTGACTTTCAATTATATCCCCAAAATTGCTCTTTGTACACCATCATGGCTCATAGTGGTCATACCTTAACAGGTTATGTGCCCAGCCTTAGTGCTAGATTATTATTTGATGGTGATGCGTCGAAATATGAGCTTTGGGAAGTTAAATTTCTCGGTTACATGAGTCGTCTGAAGTTATTTGACGTCCTGACCGGCACCGGAACCCCTGATGCAGGGAAGAATGCTGATGCATTTGCTGAGCTTGTTCAGCTTTTAGATGATCGAAGCCTTAATTTAGTGATAAGAGAGGCGAAAGACAACAGTCGTAAGGCACTGGAAATTCTCCGTGGTCATTACATGGGCACAGGTAAGCCGAAAGTTATTTGCCTGTATACTGAGCTTACGTTATTGAAGAAAGTAGCCGATGAAAGCGTCACCGATTATGTCATTCGCACTGAGACTGCTACTAATTCAATAAAACAGGCAGGTGAGACTGTTAGTGATAGCCTCCTTACTGCAATGGTGCTTAAAGGCCTTCCTTCAAATTTTAAACTTTTTCTACTGTAATTACACAGAGAGATACTCCAATGAGTTTTTCTGAGTTTAAAATTGCTTTAAGAAACTTTGAAGAGACTGAAAAGGCACATGACACTTTTGATAGTGACGATAATGTTATGAAAGTAACCCATAAAGGTAACCAAGGTAGGGCTAGTGCAGGAAATTTTACCCCTACTTGTTATACTTGTGGAAGTTTAGGACATAAATCTCCTGATTGTAAGAATAAAAGTGAGAAGAATAAAGGAAAATCTAGATTTAGTAAGAAGTGGTGCCATAAATGCAGATCTCGAACTCATAACTCTAGTGAATGTAGGAAAAATCCCCCTAATTCAACAGAATCCGTGAGTGCTGAAGATAATGTTACAGATACCGAACGACCTCATTCGTTCCTTTTTAAAGCCAGTACGAGTGAAGATATTTTTGAACATGATAATTGTAATAATGCTGTTAGACATAATATTGATAATAATTTAATGGTTGACTGTGGTGCTACATCTCATATAATAAAAGATGGTTCAAAGTTTGTGAAATTTGACAGTGATTTTAATCCTTCTAATCATTGTATTGAGTTGGCTGACGGAAGTCGAACAAATGGCGTTGCGCGTGGTCGTGGATCCGCAAATGTGTTGTTGTATGATGTCAATGGTAATTCATGTAAAGTTTTGCTAGAAAATGCCTTATATGTTCCTTCCTATAAACAAAATATGTTTTATGTGTATGCGGCCAATGAAAAAGGTGCTTCTGTCAACTTTTATCCCAAATGTGATGAGCTAAGGGCTCCAGATGGCACTATATTTCCTCTAAGAAAAGAGGGAAAATTGTATTTTCTCACTAATGTAAAAGTAAGTGAAAATGTTTCTCACTCCCTATTTGAGTGGCACAAAATAATGGGCCATTGCAACTTTAGAGATTTATTGAAGCTAGAAAATGTTGTAGATGGTATGAAAATTTCTCCTAAAGAAAAATCTGATTGTGAAGTGTGTGCTATCGGAAAAATGTCCCAGTATAGAAACAGGGAAGCCGACAAGCGTGCTACTAGTAGGCTCAAGTCCGTATATTGCGACTTAGCAGGGCCTATTGAACCAGCTGCAAGAGAAGGTTTTAAATATTCCATTTCATTCGTAGACGACTACACTGGTATAATAATGGTATGCTTTCTTAAAAGTAAATCTGACATGGTAGCTGCAACTGAGAGGTTCTTGGCTGATAGTTCCCCATATGGGAAAGTAAAATGCATACGGACGGACAATGGGACGGAGTTCACAGCAAAGAGTTTTAAATCCTTACTTATGAAAAACTCTATCAAACACGAGTTCACAGCTCCGTATTCCCCACATCAAAATGGGACGGTCGAGAGATCTTGGCGGTCTCTTTACGACATGGCTAGGTGCATACTCTTAAATGCAAATTTGCCCAAAAGTCTATGGACTTACGCTGTTAGAGCTTTGGCTTATATCTGGAACCGTTGCTATAACCCAAGAACTGGAAAGACACCCTATGAGTTAGTCACTGACAGAAAATCTAATCTGAAAGATATACATATTTTCGGAACTGTATGTTATTCCTATGTTCAAGAGAAAAAGAAATTGGACCCTCGTAGTGAAAGAGGAATATTTTTGGGATATGATGGACAAAGTCCAGCCTATTTGGTGTATTTCCCAAATAAAAATAATGTCAGAAGGGCGCGTTGTGTCAATTTCACCGATAAATTTCAACATGAAGTAGAAAATCCAGTGGTTGAAAATCGCCACGTAGCCGACGAAGAACCCATTTCCTCGGAAACCTTACCGATGCCACCGACATCGAACACCGATGATCCAACCTCAACGGAAGATGACGACGATCCCGTGGGTAGTGGAAAAGGTCAAGATGAAGTCAATCCCGTGAGTGGCGGCAGAAGAGGTAACGACAAAATCGACGAGGATGTGAAGGCAAGACGACGATATCCTACTAGGGAACGTACTGTTCCTAGGTATTTGGGAGAATACGTCAATGACGTTGATGATTCTTTCACAGTAAATGATTCAAGAGCTGCTAAATATTCTGTTGAATTTTTTTACAGGATGGTAGATATACCCAGAACATATCATGATGCAATATCCTCCCCAGATTCTTTTAAATGTGTTAATGCTATGCAAGAAGAAGTTAATTCTTTAAATGAAAATGACACTTACGAGTTAACCCAACTGCCTGAAGGCAGATGTGCAGTGGGGGGGTAGATGGGTGTATACTGTGAAATCATGTCCTAATAATGTTGAAAAATATAAGGCTTGCTACGTAGCGAAAGGTTATGCCCAAGTGCGTGATTTAGATTATCACGAAACCTTTTCACCTACTGCTAGAATCACTTCAATTCGTATGTTATTACAACTGGCAATGCAAGACAATTTAATTGTTTATCAAATGGATGTAAGTAGTGCTTATCTTAATGCTCCTATTGACTGTGAAATTTACATTGACCAACCCGAAGGTTTTGTAAAGTTTGATGAAAAGGGTAACAAATTTTTCTTAAAATTTAAGAAATCCATTTACGGTCTTAAACAGAGTGGACGTAACTGGAATGAATTGTTGCCTAATTTCCTTGTAGAACAAGATTTTGATATGTCCCTTGCTGATTCTTGTGCTTACTCCAAGAAAGTAGGTAATTCAAAGATTACCATAATTATCTGGGTTGATGACATAATCATTGCTGCTAGTAATGAAACTTTGCTCAATGCTACCAAAAGTTCTCTTTGCCATAATTTTAAGATTAGTTTATGTACCTTCAAGCGATAATATCGCAGATATTTTCACAAAGCCAGCAACAAAGGATAAATTAAATAAATTTACTTCCTTGAGGGGCATCGTATACACCACATATGTGCACCATTGTATATATAATCTTTTTTGTACATACATGTATATGATTTACTGATGAATGTATTCTATTTTCCTCTATACATGTACATGTATGCATTTTGCAGGTGTTATTTAATTTTTTTTTTTTTTTATATAATTTGCAAATACCATTTCTATTTTTCTCTATGTTGTATATATACATTTTGCATTCATTCCAATTATTATTCATATGCATATAATATTTTGCAAATTATAATCTGTTGAATGCCTTATTATTGATTACTAAGAATATGATGTTTTCTAGGAATTTGCTTCTTTACCTAGCTATGTTCTTTTATAAATTTCTACCATTTTACCTGCTCCTTGCCATGTCTAATACTTACATTAAAATAATTTACTTGATATTTGCTGCTCTACTTATATATCATAATATGTCATTGATTCCTGTATACTTATATAAACATTGTTTGCTAAGTATTTACCCTATACATGTACCTTTTTTTTTTTTTTTTTTTGCTGAATATTTGCCACCTTAAGTTTAAGTGGGGGTGTTGAGGGTAAACTTAATCGACAAATATATTTTTCTTAATGGTTTACTAATTAGATTAATATTTTTCACAATAATATAATTGATATATTGTTCATATATATGCCCAGTACATATTTTCCAAGCTGGCATTGTTATGTCCATGTCATAACGTTGTATGACGTTTTCTTTCATATAGTAAACAAATAACAGGTGACCGTGACTTTCAATTATATCCTCAAAATTGCTCTTTGTACACCATCATGGCTCATAGTGGTCATACCTTAACACAAGCTAATGGCATATCAGCACAAACAACTGTAAAATAAGAAAAATTATGGGAACAAGAATTCATCAGATGCGTCAACACAACGCGAGAGAGAAAATCAGAGAAAAAGAAAGACTGACACATTGCGATAATGCGTATATTTATTATTTTTCAAGTACAAGAATATTAAACTCTATGTAGATATATTTGAATGAGTTAGGATATACAAATATGTGATGCTGGTAGTGCTATAAATTGCAAATTATCATAATTTTGAAAAAACTCAAGAAGTGAGGTTTCTCAGTAAAAAAGAAATACGAAAACAAAGTTAAAAGCTTCAATAAATAACTAATGGGGCATCTGTAATGATTCTGTTAAATTTGAGTAGAATGCTCTGTCTCAAAGGCCCTTTCTAGAGAATGTCTGCTTTTAAAAAAAAAAATCTACAGGAAGAAAAAAAAGAACAGAGGAAGTTATGGAGACCTCAGTGTTATTAGGAGGGAAGAGAGTTTCTTTTAGGGGAAAAGAAAGGATAAAAAGAAGATGAGATTCACCACTGGAACATATTTTAATGGTTAGACATATTCTAATAGCAAGGAAAATGAACAAATTCTTATCTAAAAAAAAAAGCCAGTTAAATGGCAAGCAGAAAACATGAAAGGAATGCAAACTAATTCAAATTTCAAGCAAATTAAAATCACAATTAAATAGCAGAGAGAAAATCAGTATTCAAGTTTTAAGAAATTCTTCTCTTGCAATAAGGCAATAAAAATATACACAAAGAAAATACATATATACGTAAAAGAAGTTTCAAACCTAGTCATCCTTAACATTGGGCGAATGGATTTAAAAGCAGCTTCAGTCACTTAACACTAAATCAAAGATATCCACCATGTTCTGGCTTTCAGGGTCCCACAAAAGGAGAAAATAAAACTACAATCAAAGAAATATTTTTCTTTTAAGCAAACAACAACAACAGCTGAGGCTAACCACACCAGCTTTCTCATTTGAAGGTAGTGACCATCGACTCAGTAGGTTAGCGAGGTCATTGTCCTTTCCATCAACATGTTGGGCAGTGAATTTTAAAAGATTCAGGTGAAATGCCCACCTTTTCAGCAGAGGGTTCAGCTTATAGCCATCTGTAAATATAGGAGAGAATGGTGGTCTGTTCTCAGGGTAAAATGTCGGCCATATAGATGGATAGTGTACGGCCAGGGATTCCTTCTCCACGGTGGAGAAACTCTGCATTGCAGGGCAAAGCCTGCTGCTTGTATATCGCACCGGAGCTACTTCCGATGGATTGTCCAATTGGGATTGCAAGAACACGGCACCCAGGCCACCGTTTGAGGCATCGGTCAGCAAGATAAAGGGGAAATCCGGTTTTACCAGCTGTAATACTGGATCACCCACTAATGCTTCTCGGAGCTTGAAAAATGCTCTCTCTGCCTCGTCCATCCATGGGACAGGAGAGTTCTTGCCCCATATTGAGAAGGTCATTTGCTGCAGAGGGGCAGCGATAGCATTAAAGTGGGGAATGAACCATTGGTAGTAGCTGATACTACCCAGGAATGATCTCAGTTGCATAACAATGGCAAGTTTCTCCATATCCTGAATAGCTTGAACCTTGTCCTATAAAGGGGACATAACGCCTTCTCTGACCAAGTGGCCAAGATACTGCAATTCTGTAAGGCCAATCTCTCACTTTCAGGGCTTTAATTGAGGTCCATGCTTTTTCAGATGAGCGAGAACTTGACAAAAAGTCGCAAGGTGCGATGACCAATCCTGAGAATGCACCAGGGTGTCATCTATACAGCTTGAAACATTGTTGAGGTCCAGCAGTACTGTCCTCATGAGCTGGCTGAAGCTCCCAGGGGCATTCACCATACCAAAAGGCATGACTTTGAACTGGTACAGACAGTATCTTATGGAAAGGCAGTTAGGGGCTTGGTAGTCTCGCTCAACGGGACTTGCCAAACTCCACTGGAAAGATCAAATTTTGCCAGGTAGCGGGCTTGGGAGAGTGAAGAAAAAATGTGCTCGGTGTCGGCAATGGGCTCTCCATCAGAGATGGTACGGGAGTTAAGCTTGCAGCTGTCAAGGCAGAATCTGTGACTGCCATCTTGCTTACACGCTGCAAGTAACAGCGAACACCAAGGCGAATTGCTCTTTTCAACTATTCTGATGTGAATCCAAGTGTCAAGATCTTCCTTCAGCTGTACTGACAGGTAGTGGGGAAGGCCATAGGAATGCTGAAACGGCTCCGGGTCAGTAGATCTAACATGATGCTCGAGGGTGGTGGTAGTGCCTGGGAGGTTGTAGAAAATGATTTTGTACTCCTCTAATATCTTGTTCAGCTGTTTCCGTTGACTAGGTTGCAGTCTGAAGTTATTAATGCAATCACTCAAACTTTCCTTTTCGGTGTGTGAGAATGGCATGATCCTTACCATCATCAAAAGGTAGGGTTATGCCTTCCATTGCGAGTGCGGTTGCTGCAACCAGAGGGGTTTCTACCAAAAAACTCCATTCCCATAAGTCCGTCTCCACCTCAAGGGAGAAGTACTCCGATATAGGAGGTAAAAGGTGGCTATAGTGGGACACCTGTGTTGCTGCAGCCTCGGAGGTAATTGTGCTGCTAGGAGCACCTGTTGGGGTTGCTGTGTGCACCAGCGCAGGATTCCTGTGGGCCTCTGGATCCTCGCAATACAGCTTCAGCTGATTAATGTGGTATTGCCGGGTAAAACCATTAACTTTCAACACATAATTGTCAGGGGTTACACGGTGTACCACAGTGTATGGTCCTTTCCTGCGTAGCATTAGTGTGCAAGTATCTATTGGAAAAAGTAACATGGCTTGATCTCTGGGTGTCAAGGCACGTTACAGGGCATGCTTGTCAAAGAGGAGCTTGGCAGTCTGTTAGTGACCCTTAATGGCTAAGTGTGCAGCTTTCCTGGTTTTTTTGAGGTGGGATGAAAACAAAATATATTCATGGGTGTCCCTATCATTGTCCTTAATTGTGGGTGAGTCCCAACACTCTGCCAAGAACTCCACTGGACCTCTGACCTTATGACCATAAATCAGCTAGAAAGGCGAGTATCCAGTCGTGTCATGGGGCATGTCTCTGAAGGAGAAAAGTGCAGCGGGGATGTACTTGTCCCACTGCCTGGGTATATCTACCATTGGCTTATGCAAACATCGCTTCAGTGTCCCGTTATAGCATTTACATGCTCCATTTGATTGAGCATGATAGACAATCGCGTGAATGTGATTCATTTCTAAGAGGTTACAGAAAGCCTCAAAGTGCATACTTGTAAAATGACTTCCATTGTCAGAAGTGACCCGCTCAGGGAAGTCAACCCTGGAGCTGATTTCACATAGGGCCTGAGCGACTGCTTCGGTCGTGATAAAAGATAGCGGCACTGCATCTGGGTATATTGTTGCCAGATCGACATATACCAGGAGGAATTGTTTCCTTATGAACAAGGCAGGGTTAATAGGACCTAAAATGTTGATAGCAACCTTGGCAAATGGCTTCGTTGAGAGCTTCATTATGCCTATTGGGACTTTCGGTACTGGTGCTGTAGAGGTGGATTGACAGATGGGAGAGGAGATCATGTATCTGTTTACCTCGGCATACATTCTTGGCCATGCAAAAGCCCTCTGGATGAGGTGCCGAGATTTCGCTTTGCCTCTGTGTCCACTCAGAGGTAAGTGGTGTGACACATACATAGCCTTACGGCACAATGAGGTGGGCACCATCAACTTTTCAAAGGTGTGGCCGTCTTTAGTCACATGCCTGAGAAGGACTCCATCTTCAAGGGCGTAGGTGATCTGACCTCCTCTCATCATAAAGGCTCTTCCCTCGGTAGCTTGTTTCATCCAGTGCTTGAGGCTGGGGCAGTCCTGCTGCACTTTTGCAAAGTCTGGATGGGACACTTCAGGGGATCTAGACAGGCATCATCTGGTAATGGAGGGGGAAACTCTCAGCATTCCACATAACAGGTGCTATCTGCGGCAGAGTCAGCGGAGTCAGTCTTAGAATCCTCCAAGTTCCTGGCATCAGCACCAGTACTTGCTGCTGAAATGGCTTGTTGTGACTTTGTCTGAGGAATGTTCCACTATGCAATATCCTCATGGTAGAGGTCAGCCTGGAAGATAGGAGCTAGGTTCATTACACAACCTAGCAAGACAGAGTGCAAGAGCTCAATCAATGCCACAGCTGGGACATTCCTTTGTAGTACTTGCAATCCAGGTCAGTGACTTAGCAGCGTCGTGTCTGAGGTTTTCCTTCAGAAACATGCAAGCCCACTACCTGGCCTGTGTATTCTTCATCCCTGACGAATCTCTCGTCAACAATTATGCCACTGGCCCCAGCGTCGAAGGCTATCTCAGCTTCCACACCATTTATGGTTCCTGGGCACTTTTGCACCATCTGGGAATCATCATGTTCGGTGAACAGCACATTGGTAACTCCGTACTGTAGGTTCTCCGCGTTATCATTGGTGGCCTTTTCTGGCCTTGTTTCATGGTATTGGCAGAGTGAATGGCTAGACGGTTATGCTGGCCACCACTTTGAGAGAGAGTGTGGTGGCTCTTAGAGTTTGGCTGGAATACCTGGAAATGTGGAACAGGGGAATTTCCCTTGCCTCTGAGTTGATGAGACTTAGGTCTTACAGAGTCGTCCTTCTTGAGTGAGGGTGCATGGCCGGAATGAGGTTTAGGAGTGTGAGGAGGAGGAGCTGGATGATAGAAGTTCTAAGAGGGGCCCTTGTGCTTCCCGTTCTTGCAATCTCCTTTCCAGTGAGTTTCATGGCCTGTCACGGGGGTGATGGAACTCTGAGGATGAGCCTTGGCATCAGCCCTTCTTGCCCTCATAAGGTCACAGGGACGTACCCCAGGCTGGTTGTGCTGGAGGTACTCATTCACAGTGACCAGGCTTTTGTCGAAGTTGATCTCATCCTTAAGCTGAGTCCTTACATAAGCAAGGACATCAGTAGGGGGGTCATTGGTAATTAAATCAAACATCAAGAACAAATGCTGCTTTTCTGGAGGACCCATTGCAGCTCACAATCAATCATGAAAGAGGCAAGCCTTGCAGCTGCCAGAGCCACTACTGTTCTCCTACTTCAATGGGATAGCTGAGATAAACGTAGCACGACTCTTAGCAGGTGAAAAGTAGTAGTCCCTCAGTTGCATGTGGTCAAGTTCCTTGACAAGGGCTATCAGACAGGTGGCATGGAGGCGAGCAGCCAATGAATCCTCTCAACCGCTGTGCCATAAATAGTGGCGAATAGACTCTTGAAGGAGTGGATGTAAATGTCAAGTGGCTACTTGCCTTCATCCTCGTATTTCTGCATTCACTGGAGGGGCTGTCTCATGGGGCTGGCCCACATTTCTGAGTGAGGCACCACTGTCTGGGGTTCGAGCTCGAATCCGAGCAAGCTCAAGCTTATGGTCATGTTGGGCCTGTGCCAGAGCCAGCTCGTGGTTGTGTTGCACCTACATGTGCACCTGCTCCTTCGCTTTTTCCTCTAGCTGGGCTCGCTGTATAGTCATCTTTCCATAAGCCCACTCAAGTAGCTTCTCTCCAGGATTGTCGTATCGCTTACCCGTAACAACCATCTTCTCAAGGTAATTGTCCTCATCGAAAGCTTCGATGGTTTCCTGTGTCTGCCTGGTACCCATGGTGGGTTCCAGAGCAGTCAACAATGAAATGCCAAAACAAATCAATTGTACAAAGCCAAAAAAAACTATTAAAAAAAAAACTACAATAGTAAAAAAAAAATTTAAAGAACCACACAACACCAAGGAGAAAAAAAAATTAACACCACAGTTCAAACTTAAATGTAATGGTGATCCCAATCCCTCACTATGAAAGTGACTCAAAATACAATCGAGTGCAATAGCATCAAAGAAAATGTTGCAAAACAGTGCATGAAACGCTGGAAATTCAGGATAGCAGTTGTGCCTGCATATGAGCGCATATATGGCAGTACCCGTAAGTAAAAGGTCGTAGGACAATAATCAGGTCGCAATATTGCAACAAGTATGGTACACAAATGCGCAAAATGATACACAATTCGTGTGGTTAACAGTTGTGCCTGCTTAACATCAATATGTGGCAGTACCTGCAGTTATGGTGCAAGGAATGTTCAACAACAAATATTAAGGACAAGCACCCGATACAGGAGAATGTAAACAAGTAGAGTATGGCAGTCGGGCTTGAGCATGAGCGCTTATATGGCAGAACTTGCAAGTAAAATGCCATAAGTAAAATTCTTGAGTGTTGCCAAATGGGCACGGATACTATACAAAATACACCAAAGATAAGCTAACTACTTATTAGGCGATCAAGTTGCACATGTGTCTATTGATAATGGGAAAATTTATTTTTGAGTGACAACTCAAAGACACATGGAGAGCTTAGCCTAGGTTCAACCAATGACACCAAATGTTTTTCTTCCCAATCTATAAGCGATCAATGCTTGTATATTAAAAAAAAAAACTCAATTATAAGCAATAAAGCAAGCAATGTACTTAATGTGCTTACTCCCAATTCCTAATTCACAGATAAATATAAACAATTCCTAACAAATATCACCCTATAATGGATATATAAAATATTAATGCTTTACAACTCAATCCTATCACGCAATAAGTGAAATCTAAAGTAACATGTGTTCTTGTCATGCAAAATATCTTGTCTGGTTGCCACATAATCTTATGCAAATTTCCTGAAATTTTGGTTACCACAATTTTATGCAAATTTCCTGAAATTTTGTTTACCACATAATCTCATGCAAATTTCCTGAAATTTTGTTTACCGCATAGTAGCCCAACAAGGAAAATAATAGTTGCCATAATTAATGTTGAAACTAATAAAACAAAAATTCTGATTCGCAACACTATCTTCTCTAGCGATCAAAACTTTTGTGTGCAGCCTAAGATTCATTCATTCCAATAATCCAAGCCAATGGTAATTGGGTTTCATGTGTATGTGAAAAGGCAGAATTTAAAAAAAAAAAAATTTCATCACAATCAGTCTGTCTGTCTGGGGTCCCTGTTCGGGCACCAATTTATTGTTGTGAGGTGGGAAAATTTTTGCTTTTCCTAAGGGGTCTCCGTGTCTGAACTCGGTTAGGAGGTCACAGACATTCAAGAGACTAATATTTTTACTTGCACACCTTCCCAAAAACCATTACACGGTTAATAAAACTCAGCATTCAACTTTCTTTTAATTTTGGAAAGCATAAACAAAATTATAAGATTTTATTTTATGGAATGCAGCCTCGAATCCCGGAGGTGATGAGCAAGATTTCGATCCCTGGCACCACAGATGGATGCCAAGACTTGGGCCTCAACTCGAAGAAGATCACCTATGTCACACAGGCAAAGTAGAATGGAGGACACTGCAGAAACAGAAACGACACACCATTAATAATGGAAAAGTGAAGGCGTGAACACACAAATAATGAATTTCATATAAATTTACCAGATAAAAATATAATAGTGTAATCCCAGTTGACAAGAAACACTTACCTTGCCAAAAAGCATTAACAAATTATTACTTATTAGCAAATTAAAACGTAAAGCACTTTATTCACAATTATAAAAAAAAGAGATCTACAATATAAATATGTAATTGTTTAATTGCGATTTACAAGAAACATTTACGATGCCAAAAGGGCAAAACAACTTATTAATTATTTTCAACTTATAGCATAAAATACTTTATTTACGAGCATTGGCGTAAAACATTTTCTTTACGATGATAGAGAAGGGTGAAATGAAGTTAGAATTCCATAGGAGAAGAGATAGATTTTCCATGGGGCAATGGGCAATCTTCTCGGAGCAAAATTATAGATTATAGATTAAAGTTAGGTACTAAGCAAACGTTCGTTTTCATGGGAATGGGAATTATGAAAGTTAATTAAGGATTCTACCAGTTGCAATATTAAATGCAAAGTTTCTCGGATTCCCAGTTTGCTTGGCCAAAAAGCTTTACCATACACTTCATTCTTTGATGTTCTCCCTTGAGGGTGAGTAGACCTTCCCTTGTGGCCCGCAGGTGGGGTAAGATATTGTTGATTGTAGGTAGTATACGCTCTTGCGGGCGAATCGGCTTTCCTATTTGGTGAGGAGGTGGGGTGAAATCTTGTTATTGTTGGTGGTATTCACTCTTGAGGGTGATTGGACTTTCCTATTTTGGCCCGCAGGTGAGGTTGCGCAAAACTGTAAAGAAAATGGAAAGCATAAGTGTTTAGTTGAGGATTATTAGTTTACATCAAACAATTAAAATGAATTCCTGTTTTGGAGGTGAGAGAAAGTTATTACATGCTATACCATACACTGTTTCTCACCTTTTATGCCAGATAATACGGCAAAGACACTCCCGAATATTGCTTAACTTCGCTGTTGTTGTTGGATGTTCACCCTTGAGGGTGAGCGGACCTTCCACTTGTGGCCCGCAGGTGGGCTGAGATTGTTTTGGAGTGTACGTGGTATTCACTCTTGCGGGCGAATGGGCTTTCCTGTTGGTGAGAAGGTGGGGTGAAATCTTGTTATTGTTGGTGATCGGACTTTCCTAATTGGCCCGCAGGTGAGATTGTGCAAAACTGTAAAGATAACGGAGAGCATAAGTATTCAGTTGTGAATTATTAGTTTACATCAAACAATTTAAATGAATTCCTGTTTTGGGGGTGAGAGAGAGTTATTACATGGTTATCTTGGTGGAGGGTATTTTCTGATAATATTTGATAGACTGTTCATGTAGTTATTTGTTGCTAGTCTGATGATGGAGCTAGCAACATGAAGGGCATTTGGGTCTTCGCTAGATGTTGCGGGGGCACCAGTTTTCAGTCGAATTTCTGAAAAAGAATCACATTCCAGGATGTAATGTAGCAGTGGATGTGGTGAGGCTACCTGGCAAAAGGTGCATTCCATAATAAAATCCTCTACTATTTGCCAGGTGCACTTGTACCCGAGTCTCAGACGGTACACATTGAGCTCAGTGCTTCGTTGAAGGCTCTTAGGCAGGGTGATACGCCGAAGATCAGTGGTGGCTTTGTACCACCAGGTGGAGGGGGAGCCACTGTCTGTGCACAGGTTGTGTTTAGTTATTAAGGTGTTAAGGAGTGACTTGGTGGCTTTATTTTATATCTGTTGCATCCCAGGAGACAGAGATATTTGGATTTCTGCTCTGAGAGTGGCTTGTTTGGCGGCTTGATCGGCTTCCTCATTTCCCTTGATGCCGATGTGGCTGGGAATCCAGGCAAGAGTGATGGTTTTTCCAAGGCTGGTTGTCCTGTGGTAGTGGCTGAGGATGGTGGTGATGATGCGTATATTGTCTCTGAGGAGTGGTTTCTTGATGGCCTGTAAGGCGCCTTTAGAGTCAGAGCGAATTAGGGCACGGTCAGCTCCTTGCTGGATGAAGAAGTCGAGGGCGTTGGCTATGGCAACAAGCTCAGTCTGGAGCGATGAGCAGAAGTTTGACAGTCTCCAGGATAGGAGGTGGTTTCCAGTGATGAAGGCGGCGGCTGAGGCTCCAGTTTCTTGATTTACTGAACCGTCAGTGTAGTAGACTTGAGAGTTTGGCCTGCTCCAGCTCTGAATTTTGTCCTTATATGTTTTTAAGGACAAGCGGGTTTAGCAAGCGTTTGGGATTGTCAGGGAGCTCGATCTTTATGTCGAGTGGTTGGTCATTCCATAGGGGTGAGCATCTGTATTCAGGAAGCGGTGTGACTTGTATCTAGGCTAGGATGCTCTCCCTGACTGGCAGTGCTTGCAGGCAAGTGCAGACCTTGGCTGCCCAGGTTCTAGGATGGTGGTTGGGGTGGTGATTAAGGGCTAGATGGAGATTTGTACCAGTGAGGCATTTATTTTGGGAAGTGGTGGTTTTGGCCACAAAGAGGGTCAGTCTTTGCTGAGCTCTGAGTTTGAGTGGCATGAGTCTTGACTCCATCTGGATGTTTTTTCTCTTGGTCCACATGGGGGCTCCTAGCATGGTACGTATGGCGTTGTTTTGAATTACTTCTATCTAGTCCCACTGTTGGTCTGTTAGTAGCCAGAGTGTGGGACAAGCATAGTTTATGAGGCTGCGTATGGCTTGTACATAGAAGGTTCTGAGGACATTAAATGATGCACCATCGTAGAGGCCCGACATCCGACGAAGGACCGCTTGTCACTGGCTGCACCTGTCGCGCAAGTGTTGAATTTCTGGTCCAAAGGTTAGTCTTTGGTCGATGATTACACCCAGGTATTGGTGTTTGGTAACCAAGTCCACAGGCTCACTACCTATGACCAGATTAGTGTCTGGTCTCCGCTGGTGGATGGGAAGAGCCTTGGTTTTGCGGGCATTGATTCTGACTCCAAGGGAGATGGAGGCTTGGTGAATCTTGGTGAGGCAGCGCTGTGTTTTGTTAGAGCTTCTGTGTCCTATTGTGACTAGGGCAAAGTCGTCCGCATAGTTGAACAGTTTGGCTCCATGTGGTAGTGCGATGTCCATGAGTTTTTCCATGAGACAGTTAAAGAGGAAGGGGCTAAGGATTCCACCTTGGAGGGTCCCATTTTCGTGGTTTTTGTAGGTGGAGTAGTGCCCATCTACTTTGACTCGTGCACTATGATTTTGTAGACTCTGCTTGATCCACGAGAGAAGGTTACCTTTGATCTGCTTGGATACAAGAGCTGAGAGTATTGCCGGCACATTGGCTAGTTCAAAGGCCTTCTCTAGGTCTAGAAAAATGATGTAACCACGGCAGTTGTTGATAAATGATAGCATGGAGGCTATGCATTCTGAGGTGCCTAAGCCAGGCTGGTAGGCAAACATGTTTTCTGGGAAGGATGGGCATTTCCAGCGGACTCTGTTAAGTACCATCTTTTCTGCCGTCTTGCTCAGGCAGCTTAGGAGGGAGATGGGGCGAGGGTTGTCAGGATCCTGTGGTTTTGGGATGGGCTGAATGTCTGCTCTGTCCCATGAGGCTGGTCTGATTCTTCGTGTGTATGTCGAATTGATCAGAGAGAATAGAGCAAGCTCCCCTTGGGGCCCCATTTTTTGAATCATTGTGTATGTGATTCTATTGGCACCTGGGGCTGTGTTCTTAGAGCTTTTGCTTACTCTTAGTAGCTCAGTCAGGGAGAATGGAGCATCTGTTTCATCTTCAGTGTTGATGGCCTCTTCTATTACTTCCCATCTTGCAGTGGTGAGGTCCTGAAGAGTTGTTCTGGTGGTGATGGGGAGCTGGTTGGAGCTTGTTCTATCCGCGAATTTGATGGCGAGTTCTTCTGCTGCCCTGCTAGAATCCTTGTAGGGGGTGATTTTGGGAGGTTTTCCTTTAGCAAAGGAGTTGATGCTCCTCCACATCTGGCCCACAGAGGTGTGAGCATCTAGGGTGGAACACCACTCTAGCCATTTTTTCATCTTGATGTTGCGAGTCTCTTCATAGACATGTTCTTTGACTGCCTGGAGAGTGCGGTAGGAGTCTTCAGTGCGACGTTTCCTGTGCATTTTCGGAATGACGTTGAGCCGGTGATTGAGTTCTTTAACTCTGTCACAGTAGTACCATCTGTCCCGATGAGTGGTGTGTTGTGGTTTGCAGAGGGGGATGGAGGAGTTTGCTGCAGCTTGCAGGGCATTGACTAGCTTGGCCTCTGCTTGGTCGATGTCTTCAGATGGTACGTAGGCTGAAAACCAATTGCTGAGGTGCTCATGGAATCGGCCCCAGTCGGCCTTCTTGAAATTCCATCGAGGGGGAGGAGCAGGGATTTGGAAGATTTCAGGAATTGGCAGTGTGAGATGGATCCCATAGTGGTCACTTGTGACCAGGGGATGAACTCTCCATGTGGCGTCCTGCTTTAGGGAATTGGAGACAAAGGTGAGGTCCAGTATTCCACCTCTGTCATGTGTTGGCTCATGATCGTTGAGCAGGGAGACATCTTCTTGGTCATCCAGCAGGCTCATGATGTGTCTGCCTGCAGCACAGGGGTGCTCATACCTGAATCTTAGATGGTGCGCGTTGAAGTCGCCTCCTATTACCAAGTTACGATGACTGGCTAGCCCGAAGAGGGTAGTCAGGTCTAAGCTACCATTCCGTGGTCTGTAAATGTTGTACAGATCTATGCAGCTACCCTGAAGTTGGATGTTAACAGCGAGGACGTGGACATCTTCGCCGCAGTAGACCGGTCGGGTTATTTCCTTGGCTAATAGGTTTTTCCTGATGAAGGTGGTGCTGCCTCTGTTCTCCCCTGGAGACCAGTGCTGGTAGAATCCATTGTATCCTGAGATTTTTGGAGGGTATTGCTCTGTGCACAGGGTTTCTTGAACCATGATGACATCAATGTTGTCAGTCTTGGCTATGCCTTCAAGATGTTGTACCTTGTGTCTGAGACCCTGGGCGTTCCAGTGTAGGATCCCGAGATTAGACATCTTGATGATTTGAGGAGGTGGAGGTGGTAGGAGTGGTGGGTTGTTGAGGCTGCTGGTGGGTTCTGGAGACGAGGGCGTTGTCGACAACGGAGTGGGCTACTTCGACGACTTGATTGTAGGCATCTTGGGTGGTGGCTCTGGTATCGAGGAATCGGACGGCTGCCTGTACGGCTTGAATAAGAAGGTTGGTGAGCTCATTTACTGTGAAGAGGGTTTGCTGTTGGGAAGAGGAGGCAGAGGAAGGTGTCTGGATAGGCTGTTTAGGTATGGGGGTATGGGATTTTAGTCCAGGGTCCCGGGACCTAGTGTGGTGAGTGGGTGTGTGTGAGGTCTGAGTGTTCTGGGTGTTGCGTGTGACTGTATTGTGTGTTTGAGTGTTGCATGGGGTGGAGGTGTTGGTGTAAGTGTTGCTTGTGGGGTTGATAGGAGTGTGAGTGTTGCTTGGGGGGGATAGTAGGAGTGTGAGTGTTGTGTGATGGGGTGGATGGAGTTGGTGTAGGGGTGGAAGTTGTAGGAGGTGTGATCTGTGTGTTGTAGGTTGACGGAGAACAGTACTTGGTTCTATATGTATTTCAAGGGTTTACTATAGTGGTGGTCCCTGGCAGGCAAATATGGCAGAGATGCAAGGGAGAGACAGTATTTTAGGTGAAACAAGAGGGAGCATCCGAAGGAAACGTGAAAAAAAAATATGGGAAAAATGGGCTACTGGTATTGACTTTTTAGGGAAATAGTTCTTTACATTTTAGGGGAAAAAAATATTATTTAAATATTATAGAAGCTACTGAAATGTATCTAGACAAGCTAATGATATATCAGCAAGATCAAATTTATATCTCTACAAGAGCAATTCTATAAGAAAATTTTAAAAGATGTATACATAAGATGCATCAGCATATGTGAGAGAGAAAACAGAGAAAATAGAAAAAAAAGGGAGACTAATGTATTGCAATAAGGAGTATTTTTCTTGTCTTCATGTATAAGAATATAAAACTATACATATAGCTATTTTCAAAGATAATACTGGAAATAATATGACTCACAAATTATCGAAATTTTATAAAACACCAGAAGTGAGGTTTCTCAGTGAAAGAAATGAAACGAAAACAAGGTTAAAAGCTTAGTAAATAACTAATAGGGAATCTATACTGAGCCTGTTGACGTTGAACAAAATGCTCTGTCAAGCATAACCTTTGTTGTTTGACAAATCTGGCAGACATATGTCCATTGATGTACGTATTTGTCCATCCAGGGCCAAAAGTATCTGGACTTGATAAGTTGGAGAGAGTCTTTAACACCAGGATGAGAGATGGTAAGTATGGAGTTGAAGATGTCTTTTCTGGGCGGCTGTGGTACAAAATGTCAAGGGCACTCTGAAGAGATTTCACACTTAATAATTGGATTGTCAGTTAGTGGATAATCCTTGAGTTTATCTCATTAGATGGTCTTGAAAGTCAGTCAGCAAATGATAGTGGATAGGGATCAATATTTTCATATGGCTGGCTCTAGAACTAGAGGTCATAGTTTGAAGCTTCGCAAGAAAATTTCTTTGCAGGATGTAAGGAAATACTTTTTCAGTGTAAGAGCAGTTGATAACTGGAATTCGCTAAGTGAGGAGGTAGTTAATGCTATCTCAATCCATAGTTTTAAGGACAGGTATGATAAGTATCGCTAAGTACAAAATGGAACCGATCAGGAGACGGGAATATACGAGCTTTGGGCTCTTTCCCGTAAACACAATTAGGTAATCACAATTAGGTAATCACAAATCTGTACAAGAAATGTATGACATCTTTTGTGAGAAATATGGGAAGATAGTAGATTGCTGCATACCTGTCACCAAAGTAGGTGTAATTCATGCCAGAGAGAAATGGTTCGATAATGGGTGTAAAAGAGCTAAGGAGTGGAGAGACAAATGCTGGAAAAGGTATAGGAGGAGAAAAAACATAAATGCCTGGCAAACCTACAAAAGAGCAAGAAATGACTACCTAAGTAAAAGGAGAGAGGCAGAGAGAGATTATGAGAGGGACATCACCAGGAAGGCTAAAGAAAATCCCAAGCTTTTCCACAGCTTTATCAGAGGAAAACTGAAGGTAAAAGAACAGGTTTTAAGGCTAAAGAGAGCGGATGGAAGCATCACTGAGACGGATGAAGAGATCTGCAAAGAATTGAACAAGGAGTTTCAGTCAGTATTTACAGTAGAAAATACCCCACCCCCTCAGATTGCAGTGATAGAAGCTCAAGGGCCAGTATTAGAGAACATCAACCTTACAGCCACAGAGGTATGCAAAGCGCTGATGTATTTAGATGTTCATAAAGCTACAGGTCCTGATGACACATCCCCTCATGTGCTTAAAAAATGCACAAACACAATATCAGTGGCACTAAGTATCATATTTAAGGAGTCACTGGAGTCGGGGGAGATTCCAAGATGCTGGAAACAAGCAAATGTGATACCTATCTTCAAAAGGGGAAGGAGGGATACGGCTCTGAACTATAGACCAGTTTCCTTGACCAGCATAGTTTGCAAAGTTATGGAGAAACTACTAAGGAAACATATCTCTCTTCACTTGGAATCCTTCAACTTTTTGTCAGTGAGGCAACATGGCTTCAGAGAAGGTAGATCACCAGTAACAAACTTATTAGAATTTTATGATGAGGTAAGCCAAATCTTACAGGAAAGAGAGGGCTGGGCAGATTGCATATTTCTAGACTTCCAGAAAGCGTTTGACACTATTCCACATGGGAGACTTATTAGGAAGCTGCAATCAATGGCTAGAATAGGTGGAAATGTTTTGGAATGGATAAAAACTTACTTAGAAGGAAGGGAACAGAGGGTTAGAGTAAGACACTCAGTGTCTGAATGGAGAAGAGTTAGTAGTGGAGTTCCACAGGGTTCAGTTTTAGGGCCACTTTTGTTCCTTGTATATGTAAATGACCTACCAGAGTCTGTAAATTCATTCATGAATATGTTTGCAGATGATGCAAAGATTGTGAAGAAAGTAAAAAACGAGAACAATGGTGGAGAACTTCAGGAGGATCTAAATAATCTGCATGAGTGGTCAGAAAAGTGGCTAATGAAATTCAATACTTCAAAATGTAAGGTAATGAGAATGGGTACAAGTGCAAGAAGGCCCAAGCTTGACTACTCGGTGGCTGGAGTACAACTTCAAGAGACAGAAAATGAGAGAGATCTAGGAGTAAACATACTGGCAGATTTGTCTCCAGAAATACATATAAATGGCATAGTAAGGGCAGCATATGCATTCTTATCAAATGTAAGGGTAGCCTTCAGGCACATGGACAAGGAAATGTTCAGAAATATTTATGTAACCTATGTGAGGCCAAAACTCGAATATGCAGCCCCCTTTTGGAATCCGCACTTGAAAAAGCACATAGCTAAGCTTGAAAAAGTTCAAAGACATGCCACGAAACTGGTGCCAGAAATACGCAATCTCGGTTATGATGAGAGGCTGAGGGAATTAGATTTACCATCACTCGAAGCTAGAAGAGTGAGGGGGGATATGGTGACAGTCTTTAAATTCCTTCATAGTTATGATAGAGTGGATAGGGATCGATATTTTGATATGGCTGGCTCTAGAACTAAAGGTCATAGTTTGAAGCTTCGTAAGAAACCTTCTTTGCAGGATGTAAGGAAATACTTTTTCAGTGTAAGAGTAGTTGATAATTGGAATTGGCTAAGCGAGGAGGTAGTTAATGCTATCTCAATCCATAGTTTTAAGGACAGGTATGATAAGTATCACTAAGTATAAAATGGAACCGATAAGGAGACGGGAAGATACGAGCTTTGGGCTCTTTCCCGTAAACACAATTAGGTAATCACATACACATATATATATATATATATATATATATATATATATATATATATATATATATATATATATATATATATATATATATATATATATATATATATCAGAGTATTAAGTAGCCACTTGTTGGGTTAAATAAACAATACAGAATATGAAGATTCTTAATAGCCTAACAATAAAATAGAAGTTGGCAGGTCTTTCCAAACCATGTGAAGCTGGGGTGACTGTAAAAATAAGAGAAAACTTCAAAATATTCCATATAGAATTAGTAGTCTCAAAAAAATATTTAATAAGATGCCTTACTTGTTTGGCCCTCCTATCAGGGGCGCCACTCTTGCTCTGGAGGGCAAAAGCCATGTAGAGTTCATTATACACACAGGAGCAAGTGTCTCTATTCTCCCTCACCTCATGGCAGCTGAATACTATTTGCTGCTTCTTGCTGTCTACATTTCTGCTGCAAATGGTGAACCTGTAGAGGGTGAATTGAGAGACAGCTTTGGACCCTTTACAAATTTATTTATATAAACCAAAACACAAGCTTAAATCCTGCAACCAAAAGAATAAAACTATTAACATTTTATCAGCAGAAAAATAATATTTGTATAGTTTACAAAATTTAAATATAATTTGACAATACAATACAAAAAATGGAAAAAGTCGTTCATTTGCATATTATACCTAACCCCCCCTATCTAGAGGATGGGGGAGCTGAGGAAGAGGATCTCCAAGGGATGTAGATGGAGGAGTTCGACATACACACGAAGAATCAGACCAGCCTCATGGGACAGAGCAGACATCTCTTTTTTTTTTCCTCTTTCTCGTCTTCTTTCTATATTCTGTGAGAGGGAGAACATAAAAATGACGCCATCTCTGTCCCAAACCTCTCCCATCCATGGGTCGGTAGGAGGGGTAGCCATTAGGAGACTTAAACAGAAAATCAAGAATTTAGAGGAAATGGTTACAAGCCTTGATGATAAAATTCAGAATATGAATGGAGAAATGAAAGAGAATTAAACACTCAGAGAGCAAATAAGATCTTTGGAGGAAGCAAATAAAGCACAAGGGCAGGAGAGAAAGGAACTAGAAAAAAGAATAAAGAAGCTGGAAGGGGAAAAGAGTCAACTAGAATCTAGAATTTCTAAACAAGAAGATAAAAACAAACAGCTAAATTACAACCTAAAGGAATTAGATGTTAGTTCACTGCTCTCTTCTGAGAGAGACGAGAATGCTGCTTGGAATGTCCAGATTAAGGAAAACATTGAACAGTTCAGAAAAGAGTTCCAGGAGCTGAATATGGAAAATGATGCCATGAAAACTTCCTTTGCTGATGCACTAAAGGGGAATGTGGCAGTAAAAGAGGCTGTAAAGGTGGTGGCACTGGAAAACATACAAACAGTTGACTATAAAGAGACAGTAATCGAAAAAATGAAAGACGTTGTGATGGAAAGGGCAAACCCACTCGTCAGACAGGCACTTGATAAGGAGAAGACAGTGGTAATCTCAGGCATAAGCGAATCCCAGGAGCCAACATGGCAGGGGAGACTTGAAGAAAATAAAGCTAGGGTTGTAGACCTGATAAGAAAGCTTGGAGTAGTATGTGGTCCTGAGGATATTGTAAACATACACCAACTAGGTAAATATTCGAGGGAAGGAAAGCCGAGACCAACAAAAGTAACCTTTGAGAGAGGGGAAACATGTAGGAAAATATTGTTGAGAAAAAAAAGTCTAAAAGACCTTCAAGAATTCAAAGAAGTGTTCATTAGACGATACAGAACACAGGAAGAGATGGGAAAGATAAAAAACTTGTTGCAAGAGGCAAGAAGGTTAAATGATGAAAGAAATGAAGAAGAGAAGAAAAATTTTCATTACAGAGTTCCTCCAGACAAAGGGGAGATAAAGAAGATAATGACAGAAGATCAGGGGATGGGGCCTCATTAAGATTGTTATACACAAATGCTGATGGATTAGCTGGTAAGGCAGTAGAATTAAAAGATAGGATTCACAACAGTAAGGCAGATATAGTAGCAATTACAGAGACTAAGTTGAGTGAGGACATAAACAGTGTCACAGTTTTTCCTAAGGGCTTCAGAATACTAAGGGTTGAAAGATCTGAGAGGACTGGTGGAGGGATAGCACTGCTCATAAGTGAAAGGATTCAAGTTGAAGAAATAAACTTGGCTATAGAAAGTGAGTTCAAGGAATTTCTTATTGCTCGCATAAATACTGGGTCAGAGAGCATTATAATAACTGTTGTATACAACCCACCAAAGAACCAAAATAGGCTTGAAGTTTATGAGGAAAGTCATATAGGTACTATTAAAGTCATAAACTCAGTTGTTAACATGGCACGGGAAAAAAAATGTAGGATTTTGATTATGGGAGACTTTAATCATAAAAAGATAGATTGGATAAATCTTGACCCACACAGTGGTGAGGACTCATTCGGGGCAACATTCCTAGATTGCATACAAGGGAATTTCCTACACCAACATGTAATGGAAGTAACAAGGGCCAGGGGTGGGGATGAGCCATCACTACTTGATATAGTGTTCACAGATAATGTGTTGGATATTGAAAAAATTGAGTATGAACCACCAATTGGAAAGAGTGACCACTGTGTGTTGTTGATGGAGTATATCATTGAAGATATTCTTCCTGAGAGTAGAGGCATTGAGGACATGAGGAGGAACTATCCGAAAGGAGATTACATCAAAATGAATGAGCTTTTTGCAGTTATTGACTGGAGAACCTTATATTACAACGAATCTGTACAAGAAATGTATGACATCTTTTGTGAGAAATATGGGAAGATAGTAGATTGCTGCATACCTGTCACCAAAGTAGGTGTAATTCATGCCAGAGAGAAATGGTTCGATAATGGGTGTAAAAGAGCTAAGGAGTGGAGAGACAAATGCTGGAAAAGGTATAGGAGGAGAAAAAACATAAATGCCTGGCAAACCTACAAAAGAGCAAGAAATGACTACCTAAGTAAAAGGAGAGAGGCAGAGAGAGATTATGAGAGGGACATCACCAGGAAGGCTAAAGAAAATCCCAAGCTTTTCCACAGCTTTATCAGAGGAAAACTGAAGGTAAAAGAACAGGTTTTAAGGCTAAAGAGAGCGGATGGAAGCATCACTGAGACGGATGAAGAGATCTGCAAAGAATTGAACAAGGAGTTTCAGTCAGTATTTACAGTAGAAAATACCCCACCCCCTCAGATTGCAGTGATAGAAGCTCAAGGGCCAGTATTAGAGAACATCAACCTTACAGCCACAGAGGTATGCAAAGCGCTGATGGATTTAGATGTTCATAAAGCTACAGGTCCTGATGACATATCCCCTCATGTGCTTAAAAAATGCGCAAGCACAATATCAGTGGCACTAAGTATCATATTTAAGGAGTCACTGGAGTCGGGGGAGATTCCAAGATGCTGGAAACAAGCAAATGTGATACCTATCTTCAAAAAGGGAAGGAAGGATACGGCTCTGAACTATAGACCAGTTTCCTTGACCAGCATAGTTTGCAAACTTATGGAGAAACTACTAAGGAAACATATCTCTCTTCACTTGGAATCCTTCAACTTTTTGTCAGTGAGGCAACATGGCTTCAGAGAAGGTAGATCAACAGTAACAAACTTATTAGAATTTTATGATGAGATAAGCCAAATCTTACAGGAAAGAGAGGGCTGGGCAGATTGCATATTCCTAGACTTCCAGAAAGCGTTTAACACTGTTCCACATGGGAGACTTATTAGGAAGCTGCAATCAATGGCTAGAATAGGTGGAAATGTTTTGGAATGGATAAAACTTAGAAGGAAGGGAACAGAGGGTTAGAGTAAGACACTCAGTGTCTGAATGGAGAAGAGTTAGTAGTGGAGTTCCACAGGGTTCAGTTTTAGGGCCACTTTTGTTCCTTGTATATGTAAATGACCTACCAGAGTCTGTAAATTCATTCATGAATATGCTTGCAGATGATGCAAAGATTGTGAAGAAAGTAAAAAACGAGAACAATGGTAGAGAACTTCAGGAGGATCTAAATAATCTGCATGAGTGGTCAGAAAGTGGCTAATGAAATTCAATACTTCAAAATGTAAGGTAATGAGAATGGGTACAAGTGCAAGAAGGCCCAAGCTTGACTACTCGGTGGCTGGAGTACAACTTCAAAAGACAGAAAATGAGAGAGATCTAGGAGTAAACATACTGGCAGATTTGTCTCCAGAAATACATATAAATGGCATAGTAAGGGCAGCATATGCATTCTTATCAAATGTAAGGGTAGCCTTCAGGCACATGGACAAGGAAATGTTCAGAAATATTTATGTAACCTATGTGAGGCCAAAACTCGAATATGCAGCCCCCTTTTGGAATCCGCACTTGAAAAAGCACATAGCTAAGCTTGAAAAAGTTCAAAGACATGCCACGAAACTGGTGCCAGAAATACGCAATCTCAGTTATGATGAGATGCTGAGGGAATTAGACTTACCATCACTCGAAGCTAGAAGAGTGAGGGGGGATATGGTTACAGTCTTTAAATTCCTTCATAGTTATGATAGAGTGGATAGGGATCGATATTTTGATATGGCTGGCTCTAGAACTAAAGGTCATAGTTTGAAGCTTCGTAAGAAACCTTCTTTGCAGGATGTAAGGAAATACTTTTTCAGTGTAAGAGTAGTTGATAATTGGAATTGGCTAAGCGAGGAGGTAGTTAATGCTATCTCAATCCATAGTTTTAAGGACAGGTATGATAAGTATCACTAAGTATAAAATGGAACCGATCAGGAGCCGGGAAGATACGAGCTTTGGGTCTTTCCCGTAAACACGATTAGGTAATCACAATTAGGTAATCACATTCAGTCCATCCCAAAACCACAGGACCCTGACAACCCTCACCCTATCTCCCTCCTAAGCTGCCTGAGCAAGACGGCAGAAAAGATGGTACTTAACAGAGTCTGCTGGAAATGCCCACTCTTCCCAGAAAACATGTTTGCCTACCCGCCTGGCTTAGGAACCTCAGAATGCATAGCCTCCATGCTATCATTTATCAACAACTGCCGTGGATACATCATTTTTCTAGACCTAGAGAAGGCCTTTGAACTAGCCAATGTGCCGACAATACTCTCAGCTCTCGTTTCAAAGCAGATCAAAGGTAACCTTCTCTCATGGATCAAGCAGAGTCTACAAAATCGTAGTGCACGAGTCAAAGTAGATGGGCACTACTCCACCTACAAAATCCACAAAAATGGGACCCCCAAAGGTGGAATCCTTAGCCCCTTCCTCTTTAATTGTCTCATGGAAAAACTCATGGACATCGCACTACCACATGGAGCCAAACTGTTCAACTATGTGGATGACTTTGGCCTTGTCACAATAGGGGACAAAAGCTCTAACAAGACACAGTGCTGCCTCACCAAGATTCACCAAGCCTCCATCTCCCTTGGAGTTAAAATCAATGCCCGCAAAACCAAGGCACTTCCCATCCACCAGCGGAGACCAGACACTAATCTGGTCATAGGTAATGAGCCTGTGGACTGCGTTACCAAACACCAATACCTGGGTGTAATCATCGACAGCAGACTAGCCTTTGGACCAGAAATTCAACACTTGCGTGACAGGTGCAGCCAGCGACAAGCGGTCCTTCGTCGGATGTCGGGCCTGTACGATGGTGCATCATTTAATGTCCTCAGAACCTTCTATGTGCAAGCCATACACAGCCTCATAGACTATGCTTGTCCCACACTCTGGCTACTAACAGACCAACAGTGGGACAAGATAGAAGTAATTCAAAACTTTGCCATACGTACCATGCTAGGAGCCCACATATGGACCAAGAGAGAAAACATCCAGATGGAATCAAGACTCATGCCACTCAAACTCAGAGCTCAGCAAAGACTGATCCTCTTTGCGGCCAAAACCACCAGTGCCCAACATAAATGCCTCACTGGTACAAATCTCCATCTAGCCCTCAATCGCCACCCCAACCACCATCCTAGAACCTGGGCAGCCAAGGTCTGGGCTAGCCGATACAGAACACAGGAAGAGATGGGAAAGATCAAAAACTTGTTGCAAGAGGCAAGAAGGTTAAATGATGATAGAAATGAAGAAGAGAAGAAAAATTTTCGTTACAGAATACTTCCAGACAAAGGGGAGATAAAGAAGATAATGACAGAAGATCAGGGGATGGGGCCTCATTAAGATTGTTATACACAAATGCTGATGGATTAGCTGGTAAGGCAGTAGAATCAAAAGATAGGATTCACAACAGTAAGGCAGATATAGTAGCAATTACAGAGACTAAGTTGAGTGAAGACATAAACAGTGTCACAGTTTTTCCTAAGGGCTTCAGAATACTAAGGGTTGAAAGATCTGAGAGGACTGGTGGAGGGATAGCACTGCTCATAAGTGAGAGGATTCAAGTTGAAGAAATAAACTTGACTATAGAAAGTGAGTTCAGGGAATTTCTTGTTGCTTGCATAAATACTGGGTCAGAGAGCATTATAATAACTGTTGTATACAACCCACCAAGGAACCAAAATAGGCTTGAAATTTATGAGGAAAGTCATATAGGTACTATTGAAGTCATAAACTCAGTTATTAACATGGCACGGGAGAAAAAATGTAGGATTTTGATTATGGGAGACTTTAATCATAAAGAGATAGATTGGATAAATCTTGACCCACACAGTGGTGAGGACTCATTTGGGGCAAGATTCCTAGATTGCGTACAAGGGAATTTCCTACACCAACATGTAATGGAACCAACAAGAGCCAGGGGTGGGGATGAGCCATCACTACTTGATCTAGTGTTCACAGATAATGTGTTGGATATTGAAAATATTGAGTATGAACCACCAATTGGAAAGAGTGACCACTGTGTGTTGTTGATGGAGTATATCATTGAAGACATTCTTCCTGAGAGTAGAGGCACTGAGGACATGAGGAGGAACTATCCGAAAGGAGATTACATCAAAATGAATGAGCTTTTTGCAGTTATTGACTGGAGAACCTTATTTTACAACAAATCTGTACAAGAAATGTATGACATCTTTTGTGAGAAATATGGGAAGATAGTAGATTGCTGCATACCTGTCACCAAAGTAGGTGTAATTCATGCCAGAGAGAAATGGTTCGATAATGGGTGTAAAAGAGCTAAGGAGTGGAGAGACAAATGCTGGAAAAGGTATAGGAGGAGAAAAAACATAAATGCCTGGCAAACCTACAAAAGAGCAAGAAATGACTACCTAAGTAAAAGGAGAGAGGCAGAGAGAGATTATGAGAGGGACATCACCAGGAAGGCTAAAGAAAATCCCAAGCTTTTCCACAGCTTTATCAGAGGAAAACTTAAGGTAAAAGAACAGGTTTTAAGGCTAAAGAGAGCGGATGGAAGCATCACTGAGACGGACGAAGAGATCTGCAAAGAATTGAACAAGGAGTTTCAGTCAGTATTTACAGTAGAAAATACCCCACCCCCTCAGATTGCAGTGATAGAAGCTCAAGGGCCGGTATTAGAGAACATCAACCTTACAGCCACAGAGGTATGCAAAGCGCTGATGGATTTAGATGTTCATAAAGCTACAGGTCCTGATGACATATCCCCTCATGTGCTTAAAAAATGCGCAAACACAATATCAGTGGCACTAAGTATCATATTTAAGGAGTCACTGGAGTCGGGGGAGATTCCAAGATGCTGGAAACAAGCAAATGTGATACCTATCTTCAAAAAGGGAAGGAGGGATACGGCTCTGAACTATAGACCAGTTTCCTTGACCAGCATAGTTTGCAAACTTATGGAGAAACTACTAAGGAAACATATCTCTCTTCACTTGGAATCCTTCAACTTTTTGTCAGTGAGGCAACATGGCTTCAGAGAAGGAAGATCAACAGTAACAAACTTATTAGAATTTTATGATGAGGTAAGCCAAATCTTACAGGAAAGAGAGGGCTGGGCAGATTGCATATTCCTAGACTTCCAGAAAGCGTTTAACACTGTTCCACATGGGAGACTTATTAGGAAGCTGCAATCAATGGCTAGAATAGGTGGAAATATCTTGGAATGGATAAAAACTTACTTAGAAGGAAGGGAACAGAGGGTTAGAGTAAGACACTCAGTGTCTGAATGGAGAAGAGTTAGTAGTGGAGTTCCACAGGGTTCAGTTTTAGGGCCACTTTTGTTCCTTGTATATGTAAATGACCTACCAGAGTCTGTAAATTCATTCATGAATATGTTTGCAGATGATGCAAAGATTGTGAAGAAAGTAAAAAACGAGAACAATGGTAGAGAACTTCAGGAGGATCTAAATAATCTGCATGAGTGGTCAGAAAAGTGGCTAATGAAATTCAATACCTCAAAATGTAAGGTAATGAGAATGGGTACAAGTGCAAGAAGGCCCAAGCTTGACTACTCGGTGGCTGGAGTACAACTTCAAGAGACAGAAAATGAGAGAGATCTAGGAGTAAACATACTGGCAGATTTGTCTCCAGAAATACACATAAATGGCGTAGTAAGGGCAGCATATACATTCTTATCAAATGTAAGGGTAGCCTTCAGGCACATGGACAAGGAAATGTTCAGAAATATTTATGTAACCTATGTGAGGCCAAAACTCGAATATGCAGCCCCCTTTTGGAATCCGCACTTGAAAAAGCACATAGCTAAGCTTGAAAAAGTTCAAAGACATGCCACGAAACTGGTGCCAGAAATACGCAATCTCGGTTATGATGAGAGGCTGAGGGAATTAGACTTGCCATCACTCGAAGCTAGAAGAGTAAGGGGGGATATGGTGACAGTCTTTAAATTCCTTCATGGTTATGATAGAGTGGATAGGGATCGATATTTCGATATGGCTGGCTCTAGAACTAGAGGTCATAGTTTGAAGCTTCGTAAGAAAACTTGTTTGCAGGATGTAAGGAAATACTTTTTCAGTGTAAGAGTAGTTGATAATTGGAATTCGCTAAGCGAGGAGGTAGTTAATGCTATCTCAATCCATAGTTTTAAGGACAGGTACGATAAGTATCACTAAGTCTAAAAATGGAACCGATCAGGAGATGGGAAGATACGAGCTTTGGGCTCTTTCCCGTAAACACAATTAGGTAATCACAATTAGGTAATCACTGCCAGTCAGGGAGAGCATCCTAGCCAAGATACAGGGCACACTGCTTCCTGAATACAGATGCCCACCCCCATGGAATGACCAACCACTCGACATAAAGATTGAGCTCCCTGACACCCCCAAAAGCTTGGTAAACCCGCTTGTCCTTAAAAACATATACAAGGACAAAATTCAGAGCTGGAGTTGGCCAAACTCTCAAGTCTACTACACTGACGGTTCAGTAAATAAAAAATCTGGAGCCTCAGCCGCCGCCTTCACCACTGGAAACCACGTCCTATCATGGAGACTGTCAAACTCCTGCTCATCGCTCCAGACTGAGCATGTTGCCATAGCCAATGCCCTCGACTTCTTCATCCAGCAAGGGGCTGACCGTGCCCTAATTCTCTCTGACTCTAAAGGCGCCTTACAGGCCATCAAGAAGCCACTCCTCAGAGACAATGTACGTATCATCACCAACATCCTCAGCCACTACCACAGGACGACCAGCCTTGGAAAAGCCATCACTCTTGCCTGGATTCCCAGCCACGTCGGCATCAGGAGAAATGAGGAAGCCGATCAAGCTGCCAAACAAGCCACTCTCAGAGCAGAAATCCAAATATCTCTGTCTCCTGGGATTCAACATATAAAAAGTAAAGCCACCAAGTCACTCCTTAACGCCTTAATAACTAAACACAACCTGCGCACAGACATTGGCTCCCCCTCCACCTGGTGGTACAAAGCCACCACTGATCTTCAGCAAATCACCCTGCCTAAGAACCTTCGACAAAGCATGGCGGTCAATGTGTACCGTCTGAGACACGGGTACAAGTGCACCTGGCGAATAGTGGAAGATATCATCAGGGAAAGCACCTTTTGCCAGGTAGCCTCACCACATCCACTGCTCCATTACACCCTCGAATGTGATTTCTTTTCAGAAATTTTATGGAAAACTGGTGCCCCCGCGACATCCAGCGAAGATCCAAATGCCCTTCATGTTGCTAGCTCCATAATCAGACTAGCAACAAACAACTACATGAACAGTCTACTAAATATCATCAGTCAATACCCTCCACCAAGATAACCATGTAATAACTCTCTCTCACCCCCAAAACAGGAATTCATTTAAATTGTTTGATGTAAACTAATAATCCTCAACTGAACACTTATGCTTTCCATTATCTTTACAGTTTTGCACAATCTCACCTGCAGGCCAAAATATGAAATTCCGATCACCCTCAAGAGTGAATACCACCAACAACAACAAGATTTCACCCCACCTCCTCACCAAATAGGAAAGCCCATTCACCCACAAGAGCGAATAAAACCTACATTCAACAAAATCTTACCCCACCTGCGGGCCACAAGGGAAGGTACGCTCACCCTCAAGGGAGAACATCAAAGAAAAAAGAAAAGGAGTGGCTGTTAGGAGACTGAGACAAAAAGTCAAGAAATTAGAGACACTGGTTATAAACCTTGATGATAAAATTCGGAATATTTATAGAGAAATGAAAGAGAATAAAACACTTGGAGAGAAAATAAGATTTTTGGAGAAATTAAATAAAGCAAAAGAGCAAGAGAAAAAAGAACTAGAAAAACGTAAAGAAGATGGAAAGCGAAAAGAGTGAACTAGAAACCAGAATTTCTAAACAAGAAGATAACAAAAAAAAGCTGAATGACAACTGTGGGAATGGAGAAGATTGTTAAGTTTCTGATTTACTAAGTAGACTCAAAGTACTGAACCCGGTTATGAGCTCAAAAACAGACAGGACAGATATTATTGTACTTGAATGCCCTATCCATATACCACTACTCGGTTAAATGAAACTCAGAATTCAACTTTCTTTTAATTTTGGAAATGCAATGACACATTAAAAGAATTGAATTGATTTTTGGAGCTGGAAAAAATTTTTAATTTAAATAGTTTGGAATGCTGCCTTGAATTCTGGAGGTGGTGAGCACGATTTTGATTCCCAGCACCGCAGATGGATGCCAAGACTTTGGCCTCAAATCGATGATCACCTCTGTCACACAGGCAGAGTAGAATAGAGGATACTGCAATTGCAGTAACAGAAATGACACACAGTTAATAATGAGAAACCGAAAGCACGAGCACACATATAATGAGTTTCCAATATTATTCTACTGGATGAATATATATTGGTTAGTCACAGCTAACCAGAAATACTAATGCTACCATAAGAGCACACAAAATCATTAATTATTTGCCGGCATTAGAGAAAATTTATTCACAATAAATGTAGAATGAGCAAGACAAATATAGTACTGCATGCATTACTTAAATTGTGGGAAACCACAAAAGTTGCAATGCTTATTAATGATTTGCAATTTATATGGTAAAACACTATTTATGATAAAGGAAGAATCTACGAGATAAATGCATGTTCATTCAATTTTGGTTATCAAGAACTATTTGAAATGAGAAAGGGACAAAACACCTTTTGAAGTATTCGCAACTTGTAACTCAAAACACTTTATCCCCAATATATGAAGAATCAGCAAGATAAATACAGTATGTATTCATTAAATTGTGTTTAGCAAGAAATATTTCTAAAGCCAACAGGGTAAAATTACCTTTTAATTATATGCAGTTTATACCATAAAACACTTTAGTTAAATGATTAATTACTTGTAGTTTATACAAAAAATAGCTTTATTCATAAGTTTTTGACGTCAAACACTTTATTTACGATAATAGAAAGGGATGAAATGAAATTAAAATTCACTAGGAAAAGGGACAGATTTTTACATGGTAATAAACAATCTTCAGAGGATGAGATTTTCGTTTGGTACATTCAATGAAAGAAATTTCTTATCAATGTATATCAGCAGTAATTTCCAGGTTAAGGAATTAAGCTTGGCAAATGAAATTCCAGTACGTAATCTACAAAAGATCGTTTTGTATGGGAATGGAACCTGAGAAAATTTGACCAGTAACGAATTTAACCAGTTCTCGAAATCTCGATTTGCTTGACCCAAGAGCTTTACCATACACTACCCCTCACCTTGTTTATGCCAGATGAATTCCTGTGAAGATGCTACATAAATAAGGTTTGAAATAAGCTTGACTGCTGAGGCGCGATCTTGACTCTAAGATGTTTAGCCGCCAAATGAGAATGCTTCAATGTCACTCCTGGTGACGTCATTTGTAGGATATATTTCCACAGAAGTAACTGGTTCATATAATATTCGAGGGTTACTGTAGTAGTGTTCCCTGGCAGGCAATTGTAGCAGAGATGCAACGGAGAGACAGTATTTTAGGTGCAACAAGGGGAAGCAAATAAAATAAAACGAGAATTATTATGGAAAAATAGGTTACTAGTAAATAGTCTTTACAACGTTCTTTGCATTGTAGGAGATGGAACTTAACTATTCAAATAATAAAGAAGCTACTGAAATGTATCTAGACAGGCTAATGACATATCAGCAAGGTCAAATTTATAACAAAATTATCAGCAAGAACAATTTGTATAATATAAAAAAATTATTAGCAAGAGCTATTTTATCATAAGAAACTAATTAAAAAAATAAACATATCTGATAGGCTCACTGAAGAAAAGGAACGGTCAGAAAACAGAAATAGGGAGCAGAATTTATTTTGGGATCATGCTTTTTTTTCTTTGATGTTCTCCCTTGAGGGTGAGCGGACCTTCCCTTGTGGCCCGTAGGTGGGGTACGATTTTGTTGAATGTAGGTGGCATTCACTCTTGTGGGCGAATGGGCTTTCCTTTTTGGTGAGGAGGTGGGGTGAAATCTTGTTATTGTTGGTGGTATTCACTCTTGAGGGTGATCGGACTTTCATATTTTGGCCCGCAGGTTAGGTTGTGCAAAACTGTGAAGATAATGGAAAGCATAAGTGTTCAGTTGAAGATTATTAGTTTACATCAAACAATTTAAATGAATTCCTGTTTTGGGGGTGAGAGAGAGTTATTACATGGTTATCTTGGTGGAGGGTATTGACTGATGATATATAGTAGACTGTTCATGTAGTTGTTTGTTGCTAGTCTGATTATGGAGCTAGCAACATGAAGGGCATTTGGATCTTCGCTGGATGTTGTGGGGGCACTTGGCAAAAGGTGCATTCCCTGATGATATCCTCCACTATTCGCCAGGTGCCGAGTCTCAGACGGTACACATTGACCGCCATGCTTCATCGAAGGTTCTTAGGCAGGGTGATTTGCTGAAGATCAGTGGTGGCTTTGTACCACCAGGTGGAGGGGGAGCCAATGTCTGTGCACAGGTTGTGTTTAGTTGTTAAGGCGTTAAGGAGTGACTTGGTGGCTTTACTTTTTATATGTTGAATCCCAGGAGACAGAGATATTTGGATTTCTGCTCTGAGAGTGGCTTGTTTGGCAGCTTGATCGGCTTCCTCATTTCCCCTGATGCCGACGTGGCTGGGAATCCAGGCAAGAGTGATGGCTTTTCCAAGGCTGGTCGTCCTGTGGTAGTGGCTGAGGATGTTGGTGATGATACATACATTGTCTCTGAGGAGTGGCTTCTTGATGGCCTGTAAGGCGCCTTTAGAGTCAGAGAGAATAAGGGCATGATCAGCTCCTTGCTGGATGAAGAAGTCGAGGGCGTTGGCTTTAGCAACAAGCTCAGTCTGGGGCGATAAGCAGGAGTTTGACAGTCTCCAGGATAGGATGGGGTTTCCAGTGGTGAAGGCGGCGGCTGAGGCTCCAGTTTCTTGATTTACTGAACCGTCAGTGTAGTAGACTTGAGAGTTTGGCCAACTCCAGCTCTGAATTTTGTCCTTGTATATGTTTTTAAGGACAAGCGAGTTTACCAAGCTTTTGGGGGTGTCAGGGAGCTCGATCTTTATGTCGAGTGGTTGGTCATTCCATGGGGTGGGCATCTGTATTCAGGAAGCGGTGTGTCCTGTATCTTGGCTAGGATGCTCTCCCTGACTGGCAGTGCTTGCAGGCTAGTGCAGACCTTGGCTACCAAGGTTCTAGGGTGGTGGTTGGGGTGGCGATTAAAGGCTAGATGGAGATTTGTGCCAACGAGGCATTTATGTTGGGCAGTGGTGGTTTTGGCCACAAAGAGGTTCAGTCTTTGCTGAGGTCCGAGTTTGAGTGGCATGAGTCCCGATTCCATCTGGATGTTTTCTCTCTTTGTCCACATGGGGGTTCGTAGCATGGTACATCTGTGGTCCACTCCCTTTGCAAGTAAACCTCGGCATCTGGGGCAAATTCAACATAAGAGACTACACTCCTGAACCACTAAAATGTTTCCGGTGTCAAAGATTTGGGCACCACAGAAATACTTGCCATCTCCCAGAGAGATGTGCAACCTGCAGTGGGAGACATTCCACTGATGCTGCCTCAACAAATTCAAGGCCAATGAAGAAACAGTTGCCAAGTGCCCAAACTGCAAGAGAAACTATCACGCATGGAACAACCACTGCCCAGAAAGGCCGAAGAGGATTCCTCAAAGAGTCCCTCCCTCTGCCCCTGTCACCAATCACACCACCCCCAACTTAACCCCCACTCTTCCCCCCACCTCCAATCCTTGGCAAATGCCCCTTCCTGCTCCACTCACACCTAACCTCCCCACCCAAAACTGTTGGGGTTAGGATGGTAGAGTGTTGTTAAGATGCTGTTTTTCTAAGGGGACTCAAAGTACCGAGCTCGGTTAAGAGCTCACAAACAGACAGGACAGATATTTGTACTTGAACACCCCATCTCTATTACCATTAGTCGGTTAAATGAAACTCAGAATTCAACTTTCTTTTAATTTTGGAAATGCAATGACATTAAAAGAATTGAATTTTCTAATTAAATTTTATGAAATGCTGCCTCGAATCCCGGAGGTGGTGAGCACGATTTTGTTTCCCGGCACCACGGACGTATGCCAAGACTTTGGCCTCAATTCGATGATTACCTGTCACACAGGCAGAGTAGAATACAGGACACTGCAATTTCAGAAACGGAAATGACACACTGTTTATAATGGGAAACTGAAAGCATGAGCACACATATAATGAGTTTCCAATGTCATTCTTCTGGATAAAAATATATTGGTTATTCACAGCTAACCAGAAATATTTATGCTACCATAATAGCATACAAAACCATTAATTCTTTACTGGTTTTAAAGGAAAACAATTTATTCACAATAAATGAAGAATAAGCAAGACAAATACAGTACTGTATGTATTCCTTAAATTGTGGGCAGCCACAAAAGTTGCAATGCTTATTACTGATTTACAAGTAATATGATAAAACACTCTATTTAGGGTAAAGGAAGAATCTATGAGATAAATACAGTATTCATTCACTTTTGGTTATCAAGAACTTTGCAATGAAAAAACAAGGGTGCAAAACCACCTTTTAAGGTATTTGCAACTTATAACTCAAAACACTTTATCCCCAACATATGAAGAATTAGCAAGATAAATACAGTATGCATTCATTAAATTGTGGTTAACAGGAAATATTTGCAAAGCCAACAGGGTAAAATTACCTTTTAATTATTTGCAGTTTATAGCATAAAACACTTTAGCAAAATGATGAATTTTTTGCAATTTATATAGCAAATAGCTTTATTGACGATTTTTTGACGTAAAACACTTTATTTACGATGATAGAAAGAGGTGAAATGAAATTAGAATTTATTAGGAAAAGAGATAGTTTTTACGGGCTCATAACCAGTCTTCAGAGGATGAGATTTTCGTTTATCACATTCAGTGAAAAGAAACTTCTTAGCAATGTATATCAGCTGTAATTTACAGGTTAAGGAATTAACTTTGGCAAGTGAGATTCTAGTTTGGTAATCTACAAAATTTCGTGTGTATGGGAATGGAATGTGAAAATAAAAATCCGTAAGATTTAGCCAGTAACGAATGTAACTAATTCTCGAAAATAAACCAATTTGCTTGACCCACGAGCTTTATCATACACTATCCCTCACCTTGTTGTGCTAGATGAATTCCTGTGAAGATGCCACGTAAATAAGGTTTGAAATAAACTTAGACTGCTCAGGCGAGATGTTGCCTCTTCGAAGTTTGAGTGCCAAAAGAGGGCGTCTCATTGTCCCTCCTGGTGAGTTCATCAGATACATTTTCTACAGCAGTAACTGGCTCTGATATAATTTAAGGACTATTTTAGTGGTGGTCCCTGGCAGGCAATTATAGCAGAGATGCAAGGGAGAGACAGTATTTTCAGGTGCAACAAGTGGAAACAAATAAAATAAAACGAGAATAATAATGAAAAGTTAGGTTACTGGTAAACAATCTCCAGAATGTTCTTGGCTCGTAGCAGACAGAAAATAGGAGCAGCCTTTATATCGGGGCTATACTTCTACACGTACAAGAAGAGTAAATAAGGTATATTTAAAATTAGCTATAATCTAAAATATAAATTGCAAATAATCATAATCTGCAAAAGTCAAGAAGTGGGAGTTAATTTTTTTAGTTAGAAAATAACAGTTAAGTTACTAAATTAATTAATAAGGCATCTAACAGCCTCTGGTGACTTGAGCGAAACACTCTGTCACAAAGGCCCTTTCTAGAGAACATTGATTTAGCAAAATTCTACTACAGAAGGCGAAGAAAGAACAGAGGAAGTTACGGTGACTTCAGTGTTATTATGAGGGATGAGATATCCTTTTCATGGAAAAGAACAAATGAACAATAAGAATGGGATCCACCACTGGAACATATCATACTATTAGGAAAAGTGAACAAGTCTTGTAAACAAAACATTAAATGACATGCAAAACATAAAGGAAATGTGATCAAATTCAAATTTCAAGAAAATTAAATCACAATTAGATATCAGTGAATATCAATATTTAAGTTTATGAATGCTTCACATGCAAGAAGGCAATAATATAATATACAAAAAAAAAATACAGATACGCAAATTAAAAATTTGAACCACGTCGTCAATAACATTGGCGACTGGATTTAAAAGTTTCAGCTATTCAACACTAAACTAAAATGTTTCTGCCATGTTCTGGCTTTCAAAGTCCCACAAAGGGAAATATAAAACTACTATCAAAGAATTATTCTTCATCTTTTTCGTCTTCCATTAGGAATAACGTTTGTACGCTAAAATAAACAAGTACAGTACAGTATTAAAAACATAAAAGATAAACAACACATTAGAGAAGTAATCTTTATCGACTAGTCAAATTTAGGCTAACAGCACCAGCTTCCTCATTTGAGGGCAAAGACCGTCGACTTAGTAGATCAGCAAGGTCATTGTCCTTGCCATGAACATGTTGGGCAGTGAATTTGAAAAGATTCAGGTAAAGTGCCCACCTTTTCAGACGACGATTTAGCTTGTCTGCAGTCTGTAAATATAGGAGAGGTCGGTGGTCGGTTCTCAGTGTAAAATGTTGCCCATACAGATGGACTTCAAATTTCTTTATGGCCCAATATACAGCTAGAGCTTCCTTCTCCACGGTGGAGTAATTTCGCTCTGCTGGGCGAAGCCTGCGGCTTGCATATCGCACTGGAGCTACTTCTGCTGAGTTGTCTGATCGGGCTTGCAAGAGCATGGCACCCAGGCCTTCGTCTGAGGCGTCGGTCTGCAAGATAAATGGAAAATCAGGGTTAACCAGTTGTAATACTGGCTCACCTGCCAATGCTTCTCGGAGCTTGAAAAATGCTCTCTGCGCTTCATCTGTCCATTGGACAGGGGAGGATTTACTTTGCTTCAAGGAGGTCATTTGCTGCAAAGGGGCAGCGATAGTATTAAAGTGTGGAATGAACCGTTGGTAGTAGCCGACACTACCCAGAATTGATCTCAGTTGAGTGACAGTAGCAGGTTTCTCCTTATCCTTAATAGCTTGCACCCTGTCATGTAAAGGGGACATAACTCCTTCTCCAACCACGTGGCCGAGATACTGCAATTGTGTGAAACCAATCTCACATTTGGAAGGCTTTAAATGAAGTCCATGCTGGTTCAGACGAGTGAGAACTCTGCGGAGAGTCTCGAGGTGCGATGACCAATCCTGAGAATGCACCAGGATGTCGTCTAAAAAGCACGAAACATTGTCGAGATTCTGTCGTACTATCCTCATGAGTCTGCTGAAGCAGCCAGGGGCATTTACCATACCAAAAGGCATGACCCTGAACTGGTATAGACCATATCTTGTGGAAAAAGCTGTAAGAGGCTTGGTAGTCTCGCTCAACGGGACTTGCCAAAATCCACTGGCCAAATCCAACTTGGACAGGTAACGGGCTTGGGAAAGCAACGAGAAAATATGCTCGGAGTCAGCAATGGGCTCTCCATCAAAGATGGTACGGGAGTTAAGCTTACGACAGTCAAGGCAGAATCTGTGACTGCCATCTCGCTTACGCACTGCCAGTAACGGCGAACACCAAGGCGAAATGCTCTTTTCAACTATTCTGAGGCGGACCCAAGTGTCAAGATCTTCCTTCAGCCGTAAGGACAGCTGGTGAGGAAGACCATAGGAATGCCGAAATGTCTCTGGGTCAGTCAATCTGACATGATGCTCAAGAGTAGTGGTAATGCCTGGGAGGTCGTTGAAGACGTTCTCATAGTCCTCTAATAGCTTGTTCAGCTGTTCCCGTTGACTCGGTTGCAGTCTGGAGTTAATAATGCAATTACTCACACTTTCTTTTCGGTGTGTGGGAATGGCAGGATCCTTACCATCATCAAAAGCTAAGCTTATGTCTCCACTGCAAGGGTGGAGTATTCCAATATAGGAAGTAAGGGGTGGCTATAATGGAGCACCTGTGTTGCTGCAGCCTCGGAGCTTCTGTTGATGCTAGGGGCACCTATAGGGGTTGCTGGGAGCGCCAGCGCAGGATCCCTGTGGGCCTCCAGGGCCTCACAATAAAGCTTCAGCTGGTTAATGTGGTATTTCCGGTTATTGCCATCAACATTTAGCACATAATTGTCAGGGGTCACCCGGTGTACCACAGTGTACGGCCCTTTCCAGCGTAGCATTAGCTTGCGGGTATCTGTTGGAAGAAGTAACAGAGCTCGATCTCTGGGTGTCAGGGCACGACTCCGGGCACGCTTGTCAAAGAGGAGCTTGGCAGACTGCTGGTGACCCTTAATGGCTAATTGTGCAGTTTTCCAAGCCTTTTTGAGGTGAGACGAAAACTTCAAAATATACTCATGGACGTCCCTATCGTCATCTTCGATGGTAGGTGAATCCCAACATTCTGCCAAGAATTCTACTGGGCCTCTGACCTTATGACCATAAATCAGCTCGAAAGGTGAGTATCCAGTAGTGTCGTGGGGCATGTCTCTGAAGGAGAAAAGTGCAGCAGGGATGTACTTGTCCAACTGCCTAGGTATATCTATCACTAGCTTTCGCAAACATCGCTTCAATGTCCCGTTATAGCGTTCGCATACTCCATTTGATTGGGCATGATAGACACTCGTACGAATATGCTTCAATTCTTAAAGGTTACAGAAAGCCTCAAAGTGCCTACTTGTAAACTGACTTCCATTGTCAGAAGTGACCTGCTCAGGAAAGCCAACCCTGGAGCAGATTTCAAATAGGGCATGAGCGACTGCTTCAGTTGTGATAGAAGACAGTGGCACTGCATCTGGGTACCTTGTTGCCAGGTCAACATATACCAGGAGGAATTGTTTCCCTGTGGACGAAGCTGGATTAATAGGACCTAGTATGTCAATAGTGACCTTGGAAAATGGATCCATTGAGAGTTTAGTTATCCCCATGGGAGCTTTCAGTACCGGTGCCGTTGAGGTGCATTGACAGACAGGGCAGGAGCCTACATATCTGTCTACCTCGGTGTACATGTTTGGCCATGCGAAAGCCTTCTGAAGGACGTGCCGAGTTTTTGCTCTGCCTCTGCGTCCACTCAGAGGTAAATGGTGTGCCACATACATAGCCTGGCGGCGCAACGAAGCGGGCACCACCAACTGTTTAAAGGTGTGACCATCTTTAGTCACATGCCTACGAAGTTCTCCATCTTCAAGGGCGAAAGTGAGGCTGGGGCAGTCTTGCTGCAACTTAGCAAAGTCTGGACGGGACTTCAATGGCTCTAGAGGTGCATCATCTGGTAAAGGAGGGGGAAACTCTCCGTGTTCCACATTACGTTTACTAACTGCGGCAGACTCAACGGGGTCAGTCAAAGAATCGTCCATATTCTTGGCATCGAGGCCAGGAGTTGCTGCTGAAATGGCTTCATGTGACTTCCCCCAAGGGAAGTTATAACGAAAAATGTCCTTATGGTATAGGTCGGCCTGGAAAGTAGGAACTAGGTTCAGTGCATGACCCATCAAGACAGGGTACATAAGCCCAATCATTGCCACAGCTGGGGCTTTTCCCTTGTAGTATTTGCAATCCAGGTTAATGACACAGCAGCGTCGTATTTGGGGTGTTCCTTCAGCAACCCTCACACGAACGACTTTGCTGGTAAAATCTTCATCCCTGACAAATCTCTCGTCAACAAGTATGCCATTGGCCCCAGTGTCAAGGGCTATCTCAGCTTCCACACCATTTATGGTTTCTAGGCATTTTGGGATCATTTCCAGATCATCGTGTTCAATGAATTCCACATTGGCAAGTTTGTGTGGTGGTTCCTCGGCATTATCCTCATTGGACCTTTCTGGCCCTGTTTCCACAACATGCGCTGAGTGAGTGGCCAGACGGCTATGTGGGCCACCGCTGTGTGAGGGAGCGTGGTGGCTCTTAAAGTTTGGTTGAAAACCCTGGGAAGGTGGAGCAGAGTAATGGCCTTTGCCTCTTAACTGCTGAGGCTTAGGTCTTACCGGGTCATCCTTCTTGAGTGTGGGTGCATGGCCGTAATAAGGCTTAGGAGTGTGAGGAGGAGGAGCTGGACGATTGAAGTTCTGCGAGGGGCTCTTGTGCTTCCCGTTCCTGTAATCTCTATTTCCGGATAAAGGACTACTGTCTGGGATTCCCGCTCGAAGCCGAGCAAGCGCAAGCTCATGTTCACATTGTGCTTGTGCCTCCTCACGTTGTGCTTGTGCCTCATCACGTGCTCTCTTCTCCAGCTTTTCTCGGCACTCAACCATCTTCTAATGAGCCCATTCGAAGAGCTTCTGTTTGGGGGAAAAACCGTATCTCTCACCCCTAGCAATCATTATGTCCAGGTAACGCTCCTCATGGAATGTTTTGATGGTTTCCATGTTTGTTTCCTAAACAGTCAAAAACGAAGTGCCAAAACAACCACACAAAAAACAAATCTCTACAATGCAGTAGTACAAAAAAAATGAAAGAACCACACAACACCAAGGAGAAAAAAAAATTCAACACCACAGTTCAAACTTAAACGTAAAAATTATCTCAAAACCTCAGCATAAAGATGACTCAAAATACAATAAAGTGCAACAGCAACAAAATGTTGCAAAACAGTGCATGAAACACTGGCAATACAGAATGGCAGTCATGCCTGCTTAACAGCAATACGTGGCAGTACCTGCGGTAATCGTGCAAATGAAAGGAATGAGCAACACAATCAAGTGCAACAGCAACAAAATGTTGCAAAACAGTGCATGAAACACTGGTAATACAGGATGGCAGTCATGCCTGCTTAACAGCAATATGTGGCAGTACCTGCGGTTATGGTGCAAATGAAAGGAATGAGCAACAACGAATTTTACCGACTAGCACCCAGTGCCTGAGAGTACAAACAAGTACAGTATAGCGGTCGTGCCTGCGTATGAGCGCGTATTTGGCAGTACCCACAAGTAAAATGTCGTAAGTAATACAAACGAATACAGTATAGCGGTCGTGCCTGCATATGAGAGCGTATATGGCAGTACCCACAAATAAAATGTCATAAATAAAATTCTGGAGTGTTACCAAAAGGACACAGATCCTATGCAAAATACACCAACGATAAGCTAACAGCTTACTAGGCAGCCAGATTACACATTTCTACTAGTAATGAGAATATTTATTTTCAAGTGACAACTCAGACACATGAAAGGCTTAGCCTAGGCTCGATAAATGACACCAAAGTTTTTCTTCCCAATCTATGAGCAGTCAATGCTTGAATATAAAACACAATTATAAGCAAAATACTTAATATGCTTACTCCCAATTCCTATATCCCAAGGAAATATAAACAATTCCTAACAAGTATCACCCTTTAATGGATATATAAAACACGAATGCTTTAAAACTCAATCTTATCACGCAAATAAATGAAATTTTAAATAGCACGTCTTCTCGTCATGCAAAATTTCTAAAGTCTGTTACCACATAATCTCATGTAGATTTCCTGAAATATTGTTTACCACATGGGAAACAAGAAAATATTAGTTACCATAATTAATATTGAAAATAAAGAAAAATTTCTTATCCGCAATGTCTCTAGCGCGAAAATTTTCGTGTGCAGCCTAAGATTCATTCATTTCAATAATCGAGCCAATGGTAATCGGGTTTCATGTGCAATGTTAAAAAGCAAAATAAAAATAAATTTATAAAATCAGTCTGTCTGTTCGGGTCCCTGTTCGGGCGCCAATCTTGTTGGGGTTAGGATGGTAGAGTGTTGTTAAGATGCTGTTTTTACTAAGGGGACTCAAAGTACCGAGCTCGGTTAAGAGCTCACAAACAGACAGGACAGATATATGCACTTGAACACCCCATCTCTATTACCATTAGTCGATAAATGAAACTCAGAATTCAACTTTCTTTTAATTTTGGAAAAGCATTGACATTAAAAGAATTGAGTTTTCTAATTAAATTTTATGACATGCTGCCTCGAATCCCGGAGGTGGTGAGCACGATTTCGTTTCCCGGCACCACGGACGTATGCCAAGACTTTGGCCTCAACTCGACGATTACCTCTGTCTCACAGGCAGAGAAGAATACAGGACACTGCAATTTAAGAAACAGAAATGACACACTGTTTATAATGGGAAACTGAAAGCATGAGCACACATACAATGAGTTTCCAATGTCATTCTTCTGGATAAAAATATATTGGTTATTCACAGCTAACCAGAAATATTTATGCTACCATAATAGCATACAAAACCATTCATTCTTTACTGGTTTTAAAGGAAAACAATTTATTCACAATAAATGAAGAATAAGCAAGACAAATACAGTACTGTATGTATTCCTTAAATTGTGGGCCACCACAAAAGTTGCAATGCTTATTACTGATTTACAATTAATATGATAAAACACTCTATTTAGGGTAAAGGAAGAATCTACGAGATAAATACAGTATTCATGCACTTTTGGTTATCAAGAACTTTGCAATGAAAAAAAAAGAGTGCAAAACCACCTTTTGTGGTATTTGCAACTTATAACTCAAAACACTTTATCCCCAACATATGAAGAATTAGCAAGATAAATACAGTATGCATTCATTAAATTGTAGTTAACAGGAAATATTTGCAAAGCCAACAGGGTAAAATTACCTTTTAATTATTTGCAGTTTATAGCATAAAACCCTTTAGCTAAATGATGAATTATTTGCAATTTATATAGCAAATAGCTTTATTGACGAGTTTTTGACGTAAAACACTTTATTTACGATGATAGAAAGAGGTGAAATGAAATTAGAATTTATTAGGAAAAGAGAGAGATTTTTACGGGCTCATAACCAGTCTTCAGAGGATGAGATTTTCGTTTATCACATTCAATGAAAAGAAACTTCTTAGCAATGTATATCAGCTGTAATTTACAGGTTACGGAATTAACTTTGGCATGTGAAATTCCAGTTTGGCAATCTACAAAATTTCGTGTGTATGGGAATGGAATCTGAGAATAAAAATCCGTAAGATTTAGCCAGTAACGAATGTAACTAATTCTCGAAAATAAACCAATTTGTTTGACCCACGAGCTTTACCATACACTATCCCTCACCTTGTGCTAGATGAATTCCTGTGAAGATGCCACGTAAATAAGGTGTGAAATAAACTTTGACTGCTCAGGCGAGATGTTGCCTCTTCGAAGTTTGAGCGCCAAAAGAGGGCGTCTCATTGTCCCTCCTGGTGAGTTCATCTGTAGGATACATTTTCTACAGCAGTAACTGGCTCTGATATAATTTAAGGACTATTTTAGTGGTGGTCCCTGGCAGGCAATTATAGCAGAGATGCAAGGGAGAGACAGTATTTTCAGGTGCAACAAGTGGAAGCAAATAAAATAAAACGAGAATAATAATGAAAAGTTAGGTTACTGGTAAACAATCTCCAGAATGTTCTTGGCTCGTAGCAGACGGAAAATAGGAGCAGCCTTTATATCGGGGCTATACTTCTACACGTACAAGAAGAGTAAATAAGGTATATTTAAAATTAGCTATAATCTAAAATATAAATTGCAAATAATCATAATCTGCAAAAGTCAAGAAGTGGGAATTGATTTTTTAAGTTAGAAAATAACAGTTAAGTTACTAAATTTATTAATAAGGCATCAAACAGCCACTGGTGACTTTAAGCGAAACACTCTGTCACAAAAACCCACCACACAACACCAACCCAGCTCCTAACACACAGATCACACCTCCTACAGTTTCCACCCCTACACCAACTCCATCCACCCCATCGCACAACACTCACACTCCTACCATCCCCCCAAACAACACTCACACTCCCACCATCCCCACACACAACACTCACACCAACACCTCCACCCCATGCAACACTCAAACACACAATACAATCACAGCCAACACTCAGACCACACACACACCCGCTCACCACACCAGGTCCCGGGACCCTAGACTTAGATCCCATACCCCCATACCTAAACAGCCTATCCAGACACCTTCCTCTGCCTCCTCTTCCCAACAGCAAACCCTCTTCACAGTAAACGAGCTCACCAACCTTCTTATTCAAGCCATGCAGGCAGCCGTCCTACTCCTCGAAACCAAAGCCCCTCCTCAAGATGCCTACAATCAAGTCGTCGAAGTAGCCCACTCTGTTGTCGCCCATGCCCTCGTCTCCAGAACCCACCACCAGCCTCAACAACCCACCACTCCTACCACCTCCACCTCCTTAAATCATCAAGATGTCTAATCTCGGGATCCTACACTGGAACGCCCAGGGTCTCAGATACAAGGTACAATATCTTGAAGGCATTGCCAAGATTGGCAACATAGATGTCATCATGATTCAAGAAACCCTGTGCACAGAGCAAAGCACTCCAAAAATCTCAGGATACAAAAGATTCTACCAGCACTGGTCTCCAGGGGAGAACAGAGGCAGCGCCATCTTCATCAGGAAAAAATGTTAGCCAAGGAAATAACCCGACCGGTCCACTGCGGCGAAGAAGTCCACATCTTCGCTGTTAACATCAAACTTCAGGGCAGCTGCGTAGATCTGTACAACATTTACAGACCACAGGATGGTGGCTTAGACCTGACTACCCTCTTCGGGCTAGCCAGTCATCGTGACTTGGTAATAGGAGGCGACTTCAACGTGCACCATCCAAGATTCAGGTATGAGCGCCCCTGTGCTGCAGGCAGACACATCATGAGCCTGCTGGACGACCAAGAAGACGTCTCACTTCTCAACAATCATGAGCCAACACATGACAGAGGTGGAATACTGGACCTCACCTTTGTCTCCAATTCCCTAAAGCAAGATGCCACATGGAGAGTTCATCCCCTGGTCACAAGCGACCTCTACGGGATCCATCCCACGCTGCCAATTCCTGAAATCTTCCAAATCCCTGCTCCTCCCCTCGATGGAATTTCAAGAAGGCCGACTGGGGCCAATTCCAGGAGCACCTCAGCAATTGGCTTTCAGACTACACACCATCCGAAGACATCGACCAAGCAGAGGCCGAGCTAGTCAATGTCCTGCAAGCTGCAGCAAACTCCTCCATCCCCCTATGCAAACCACAAAACACCACTCATTGGGACAGATGGTACTACTGTGACAGAGTTAAAGAACTCAATCACCGGCTCAACGTCATCCGGAAAATGCACAGGAAACGTCGCACTGAAGACTCCTGCCGCACTCTCCAGGCAGTCAAAGAACATGTCCATGAAGAGACACGCAACATCAAGAGGAAAAAATGGCTAGAGTGGTGTTCCACCCTAGATGCTCACACCTCTGTGGGCCAGATGTGGAGGAGCATTAACTCCTTTGCTAAGGATAACCTCCTAAAATCACCCACCACAGGGATCCTAGCAGGGCAGCAGAAGAATTCTATGTCAAATTCGCGGATAGAGCAAGCTCCAACCAGCACCCCATCACCACCAGAACAACTCTTCAGGACCTCACCAATGCAAGATGGGAAGAAATAGAAGAGGCCATCAACACTGAAGACGAAACATATGCCCCATTCTCTCTGACTGAGCTACTAAGAGTAAGCAAAAGCTCTAAGAACACAGCCCCAGGTGCTGATGGAATCACATACACAATGATTCAAAATATGGGGCCCAAAGGGGAGCTTGCTCTACTCTCTCTGATCAATTCGACATACACAACGAAGAATCAGACCAGCCTCATGGAACAGAGCAGACATTCAGCCCATCCCAAAACCACAGGACCCTGACAACCCTCGCCCCATCTCCCTCCAAAACTGGGATCATGCTTGGGGCAGGCTATATATTGGGATCATGCTTGGCACAGCCTTTATATTGTGATCATGCTTTCTACACGTACAAGAATATTAAATAAGATATATTGAGAATTAGCTATAGGCTGAAATATAAATTGCAAATAATCATAATCTGCAACAGGCAAGGAGTGAAAATTATTTTAGTGAAAAAAAAACAGTTAATATCTACTTAGTTAACTAATAAGGCATCTAACAGCCTCTGGGGACATTAAGCAAAACACTCTGTCACAAAGGCCCTTTTTAGAGAATATTGAATTAGCAAAATTCTACTACAGAAGGCGAAAAAAAGAACAGAGGAAGTTATGGTGACTTCAGTGTTATTATAAGGGATGAGATAGCCTTCTCATAAAAAAGAACAAATGAACATAAAAAATGAGATCCACCACTGGAACATATCATACTATTAGTAAAGTGAACAATTCTTATAAACAAATCATTAAATAACATGCATAACATAAAGGGAATGTGATCAAATTCAAAATTCATGAAAACTAAAATCACAATTAAATATCAAAGAATATTGATATTTAAGTTAAGAATTCTTCAAATGCAATAAGGCAATAAAATAATATACAAAAAAAAAACACAGTATACATAAATGGAAAATTTGAGCCAGGTCGTCATTAACAATGTTCCGGTTTTACGTCACGGACTCCCTTATCTACCAAGGGCTAGGACGGTTTACAATAGTGACTTGATTTAAAACAGTTTCAGCTATTCAACACTAAACTAAAAGCTTCCACCATGTTCTGGCTTTCAGAGTCCCACAGAGGAAAATATAAACTATGATCAAAGAAATATTCTTCATCTTCTTCGTCTTCCATTAAGCATAATGTTATTACACATGGAAATGTTCCACAAGAGAGCATAAACATACTATATGAAAGAAAACGAAGCAAAACCCATTTTACACATGCAAATTGAATTACGTCTGTAAGCTAAAATAAACAAGTACAGTACAGTATTAAAGACATAAAAGATAAACATAAAAATAAATGACACATCAGAGAAGTAATCTTTACAGACTTGTTTAACTGAGGCTACCAGCACCAGCTTCCTCATTTGAGGGTAATGACAGTTGACTTAGTAGATCAGCAAGGTCATTGTCCTTTCCATCAACATGTTGGGCAGTGAATGTGAAAAGATTCAAGTAAAGTGCCCACCTTTTCAGGCGAGGATTCAGCTTGTCTGCAGTCTGTAAATATAGGAGAGGACAATGGTCGGTTCTTAGAGTAAATTGTTGGCCAGACAGATGAACTTCAAGTTCTTTATGGCCCAATATGCAGCTAGAGCTTCCTTCTCCATGGTGGAGTAATTTCGCTCTGCAGGGCAAAGCCTGCGGCTCGCATATTGCACTGGAGCTTCTTCTGCTGAGTTGTTTGATCAGGCTTGCAAGAGCATGGCACCCAGGCCTTTGTCTGAGGCATTGGTCTGCAAGATAAAGGGAAAATCAGGGTTTACCAGTTGTAATACTGGATCACCTGCCAATGCCTCTCGGAGCTTGAAAAATGCTCTCTCAGCTTTGTCTGTTCATTGGACAGGGGAGGTTTTACCGTGCTTTGAGGAGGTCATTTGCTGCAAAGGGGCAACGATAGTATTAAAGTGTGGAATGAACCATTGGTAGTAGCTGACGCTACCCAGGAATGATCTCAGTTGAGTGACTGTAGCAGGATTCTCCATATCCTTAAAAGCTTGCACCTTGTCCTGTAAAGGGGACATAGCTCATTCTCCAACCAAGTGGCCGAGATACTGCATTTGTGTGAAACCAATCTCACATTTGGAAGGATTTAGATAAAGTCCATGCTGGTTCAGACGAGCGAGAACCCTGCAAAAAGTCTTGAGGTACGATGACCAATCCTCAGGCTGTCGTCTATAAAGAATGAAACATTGTCGAGGTCCTGTAGTACTATCCTCATGAGTCTGCTGAAGCAGACCAAAGGCATGACCCTGAACTGGCATAGACCATATCTTGTGGAAAAGGCTGTTAGAGGCTTGGTAGTCTCGCTCAACGGGACTAGCTAAAATCCAATGGCCAGATCCAATTTGGACAGGTAGCGGGCACAAGAGAGCAACGAGAAAATATGCTTGGCGTTAGCAATAGGCTCTCCATCAAAGATGGTATAGGATTTAAGCTTACGACAGTCAAGGCAGAACCTGAGACTGCCATCTCACTTACACACTGCCAGTAACGCCGAACACCAAGGCGAAATGCTCTTTTCAGCTATTCCGAGGCGAACCCATGTGTCAAGATCTTCCTTCAGCCATACGGACAGCTGGTGAGGAAGGCCATAGGAATGCCGAAATGGCTTTGGGTCTGTCAATCTAACATGATGCTCAAGGGTAGTGGTAGTGCCTGGGAGGTCGTTGATGATGTTCTCGTAGTCCTCTAATAGCATGTTCAGCTGTTCCTGTTGACTCGGTTGCAGTCTGGAGTTAATAATGCAATTACTCACACTTTCCTTTCGGTGTGTGGGAATGGCAAGATCCTTACCATCATCAAAAGCTAAGCTTATATCCTCATTTGCGAGGGCGGTGGCTGCGGCCAGAGGAGCTTCTTCTGAAAAATTCCACTCCAGTAAGTCTGTCTCCACCCCAAGGGTGGAGTCTTTCAATATAGGAGGTAAGGGGTGGCTATAATGGAGCACCTGTGCTGCTGCAGCCTCGAAGGTACCGTTGGTGCTGAGGGCACCTATAGGGTTTGCTGAGAGTGCCAGCGCAGGATCCCTGTGGCCTCCAGGTCCTCACAATACAGCTTCAGCTGGATAATGTGGTATTTCCGGTTATTGCCACAAACATTTAAGACGTAATTGTCAGGGGTCTCCTGGTGAACCACAGTGTACGGTCCTTTCCAGCATAGCTTTAGCTTGTGAGTATCTGTTGGAAGAATTCACAGAGCTCGGTCTCCGGGTGTCAGGGCAACATGCAGGGCACGCTTGTCAAAGAATACCTTGGCAGTCAGCTGGTGACCCTTATTGGCTAATTGTGCAAGTTTTCCAGCCTTTTTAAGATGGGACGAAATCTTCAAAATATATTCATGGACGTCCCTATCTTCATCTTCGATGGTAGGTAAATCCCAACATTCTGCCAAGAATTCTACTGGGCCTCTGACCTTATGACCATAAATCAGCTCGAAAGGCGAGTATCCAGTAGTGTATTGGAGCGTGTCTCTGAAGGAGAAAAGTGCAGCAGGGACGTACTTGTCCAACTGCCTAGGTATATCTATCACTAGCTTGCACAAACATCGCTTCAATGTCCCATTATAGCGTTCACATGCTCCATTTGATTGGGCATAATAGACACTTGTAGGAATGTACTTCATTTCTAAGAGGTTACAGAAAGCCTCAATGTGCCTACTTGTAAAGTGACTTCCATTGTCAGAAGTGACCTGCTCAGGAAAACCGACCATGGAGCAGATTTCAAATAGGGCCTGAGCGACTGCTTCGGTCGTGATAGAAGATAGGGGCACTGCATCTGGGTACCTTGTTTCCAGGTCGACATATACCAGGAGGAACTGTTTCCCTGTGGACAAAGCTGGATGAATGGGACCTAATAAGTCAATCGCGACCTTGGAAGATGGCTCCGTTGAGAGCTTAGCTATGCCCATGGGGACTTTCGGCACTGGTGCCGTAGAGGTGGATTGACAGACAGGGCAGGAGCCCACGTATCTGTCTATCTCAGCGTACATGTCTGGCCATGCAAATGCCTTCTGAAGGATGTGCCGAGTTTTTACTTTACCTCTGTGTCCACTCTGAGGTAAATGATGCGCCACATACATAGCCTGGCGTCACAATGAAGCGGTCACCACCAACTGTTTAAAGGTGTGGCCATCTTTAGTCACATGCCTATGAAGGACTCCATCTTCAAGGGCGTAAGTGATCTGGCCTCCTCCTCTCACCGTGAAGGCTCTTCCCTCGATGGCCTGTTGCATCCAGCATTTGAGGCTGGGGCAGTCCTGCTGCAGTTTGGCAAAGTCTGGACGGGACTTCAGTGGCTCTAGAGGTGCATCATCTGGTATAGGATGGGGAAACTCTCCTCGTTCCACATTACAGGTACTACCTGCGGCAGACTCAATGGAGTCAGTCAGATAATTGTCCAAATTCCTGGCACTGGAGCCGGAAGTTGCTGCTGAAATGGCTTGTTGTGACTTTGAACGAGGGATGTTCCAGTGAGAAATGTCCTCATGGTAGAGGTCGGCCTGGAAGATAAGAGCTAGGTTCAGTGCACGACCCACCAAGACAGGGTACATAAGCCCAATCAATGCCACAGCTGAGGTTTTCCCCTTGTAGTATTTGCAATCCAGGTCAATGACACAGCAGCGTCGTATTTGAGGTGTTCCTTCAGCAACCCGCACACGAACAACTTTGCCGGTGAAATCTTCATCCCTGACAAATCTCTCGTCAACAAATATGCCGCTGGCCACTGTGTCGAGGGCTATCTCAGCTTCCACACCATTTAAGGTTCCTAGGCATTTTGGGATCATCTCAGGATCATCATGTTCGGTGAATTCCACATTGGCAAGTTTGTAAAGTGGTTCCTCAGTGTTATCCTCAGTGGCCCTTTCTGGCCTTGTTTCTACAGCATGGGCCGAGTGAGTGGCCAGATGGCTATGCGGGCTGCTGCTGTGAGAGGGAGTGTGGTGGCTCTTAGAGTTTGGCTGAAAACCCTGGGAAGGTGGAGCAGAGTAATGGCCCTTGCCTTTGAACTGCTGAGGCTTAGGTCTGACCGAGTCATCCTTCTTGAGTGTGAGTGCATGGCCGTAATAAGGTTTAGGAGTATGAGGAGGATGAGCTGGATGATGGAAGTTCTGCGAGGGGCCCTTGTGCTTCCCGTTCCTGTGATCTTTCTGGTGAGAATCATGGCCTGCTGTGGGGTAGATGAAACTCTGAGGACGAGCCTTGGAATCGACCCTTCTTGCCCTCATAACATCACAGAGACGTACTCCAAGCTGGTGGTGCTGGAGGTACTTGTCCACTGCGACTAAACTTTTCTCATAGTGGATCTCATCCTTAAGCTGACTCCTTACATATGCAACAGCATCCGTAGGGAGATCATTGGCAATTGCAACAAACATCAAGAACGGATACAACTTCTCACAAGGACACTTTGCAACTTGCAACCAATCATTAAAGAGGTGAGCCCTGCATTTGCCAAAGATACTACAGTTCTTCTCCTTCAATGGGAAAGCAGAAATATACCTAGCACGACACTCAGCTGGTGAAAAGTTCTGCGAGGCCAGGAGTGTGCCTTAAGCTTTCTCGTAGTCCCTCAGTTGCGTTTGGTCAAGTTCATTGACCAGGGCGAGCAGACGGGGTGGCATGGAGGCGAGCAGCCAACGACTTTTCTCAGCCTCTGTGCTTTTGCTAGCTGTTGCAAGACTTTCAAAAGAGCAGATGTAAGTATCAAGCGGTTGCTTGCCATCTTCCTCGCATGTCTGTATTTGGGGGGACCTCTCACGAGGCTAATTTCCATTTCCGTATGAAGGACCACTGTCTGGGGTTCCAGCTCGAAGCTGAGCAAGCGCAAGCTCATGTTCACGTTGTGCTTGGGCCTGTGCCTGGTCGTAATCGCATTGTGCTTAGTCACTTGCTTTCTTCTCTAGCTCAGCTCGGCATTCAACCATCTTGTCATAAGCCCATTCAAAGAGCTTCAGTCCTGAAGGACGACCATGTTGCTCACCCATAGCAATCGTCATGTTCAGGTAACGCACCTCATCGATTGTTCCGATGGTTTCCTGTGACTGCCTGGTTCTATGTTTGTTTCCTGTGACTGCCCAGTTGCCATGGTGGTATCCTAAACAGTCAATAATGAAGTACCAAAACAAACAACCACAAAAACAAATCTCTACAATGGTAAAAGAAAGAAATGAAAGAACCACACAACACCAAGGAGAAAAAAAATTCAACACCACAGTTCAAACTTAAATGTAACGGTGATCCCAAAACCTCACCATAAAAGTGACTCAAAATACTATTAAGTGCAAAAGCAGTAAAATATTGCAAAATAGTGCATGAAACACTAGTAATGCAGGATGGCAGTTGTGCCTGCTTAACAGCAATATGTGACAGTACCTGCGGTTATGGTGCAAATGAAAGGAATGAGCAACAACGAATTTTACCGTCTAGCACCCAGTGCCAGAGAATACAAACAAGTACAGTATAGCGGACGTGGCTGTGTATGAGTGCGTATATGGCAATACCCACAAATAAAATGTCAAAAGTAAAATTCTGGAGTGTTGCTAAAAGGGCACAGATCCTATGCAAAATACACCAAAGATAAGTTAACAGCTTACAAGGCAGCGAGATTACACATGTGTCTACTAATAATGAGAAAATTTATTTTTGAGTGAAAACTCAGACACATTAAGGGCTTAGCCTAGGCTCAGTAAACGACACTAAAGTTTTTCTTCCCAATCTATGAGCAGTCAATGCTTGAATATAGAACTCAATTATAAGCAAAATACTTAATATGCTTACTCCCAATTCCTATATCCCAAAGAAATATAAATGATTCTTAACAAGTATCACCCTTTAACGGATATATAAAGCACTAATGCTTTAAAACTCAATCTTATCACGCAAATAATGAAATCTTAAATAACATGTGTTCTCGTCATGCAAAATTTCTTAATTCTGTTACCACATAGTCTCATGCATGTTTCCTGAAATTTTGCTTACCACATGGTAAGCAACAAAATATTAGCTACCATATTTAATTTTAAAAATAAGAAAAAAATTCTGATTCACAAAATCTCTAGCGATAAAATTTTCGTGTGCAGCCTAAGATTCATTCATTTCAATAATCCAAGCCAATGGTAATCGTGTTTCATGTGCAATATTAAAAAGCAAAATAAAAATAAATTAATCAAAATCAGTCTGTCTGTTCAGGTCCCTGTTCGGGCGCCAAATATTTGTGGGAATGTGGAAGGTTGCAAAGTTTCTGTTTTACTGTGGAGACTCAAAGTACTGAACTCGGTTAAGAGCTCAGGACAGATATTAATGTACTTGAACAACCCACCCGTATACCACTACTTGGTTAAATGAAACTCAGAATTCAACTCTCTTTCAATTTTGGAAATGCAATGACAAATTTTTATTTCCGGCACCATAGATGGATACCATGACATTGGCCTCAATTTGTCGATCACCTCTGTCACACAGGCACAGTAGAATAGAGGACACTGCAATTGCAGAAACAGAAATGACACACCATTAATAATGTGAAACCGAAAGCACTAGCACACATATAATGAGTTTCCAATATTATTCTACTGGATGTAAATATATTGGTTAGTCACAGCTAACCAGAAATATTTATGCTACCATAAAAGTATACAAAACCATTAATTATTTCCCGGCATTAGAGGAAACCATTTATTCACAAAAAATTAAGAATAAGCAAGACAAATACAGTACTGTATGTATTCCTTAAATTGTGGGCAACCACAAAAGTTGCAATGCTTATTAATGATTTGCAATTTATATGGTAAAACACTCTATTTACGATAAAGGAAGAATCTACGAGATAAGTACAGTATTCATTCACTATTGGTTATCAAGAACTATTTGAAATGAGAAAGGGGCAAACCCACCTTTTGAAGTATTCACAACTTATAACTTAAAACACTTTAGCCCCAATATATGAAGAATCAGCAAGATAATTACAGTATTTATTCATTAAATTGTGGTTAACAAGAAATATTTCCAAAGCCAACAGAGTTAAACTACCTTTTAATTATTTGCAGTTTAGAGCATAAAACACTTTAGTTAAATGATTAATTACTTGCAATGCATATAATAAATAGCTTTATTCACGAGTTTTTTACGCAAAACGCTTTATTTACGATGACAGAAAGGAGTGAAATGAAATTAGAATTCGCTAAGAAAAGGGATACATTTTTACGGGTTCATAACCAATCTTCTGTGGATGAGATTTTCGTCTGGTACATTCAGTGAAAGAAATTTCTTATCAGTGTATATCAGTGGTAATTTCATGCTTTAGGAATTAAGTTTGGCAAATGAGATTCCAGTTAGGTAATCTACAAAAGATCGTTTTAATGGGAATGGAATCTGAGAAAAATTTCGTAGGATTTGACCAGTAATGAATTTAGATAGTTCTCGAAATCCCGATTTGCTTGACCCATGAGCTTTACCATACACTATCCCTCACCTTGTTTGTGCCGGAGGAATTCGTGTGAAGACGCCACATAAATAAGGTTTGAAATAAGCTTGCCTGCTGAGGTGTGATCTTGACTCTAAGATGCTTAGCCGCCAAATGAGAACGCTTCAATGTCCTTCCTGGTAATGTCATCTGAAGGATATATTTCCAGAAAGTAACTGGTTCAAATAATATTCAATGGCTACCGTAGTGGTGGACCCTGGCAGGCAATTATAGCAGAGATGCAACAGAGAGACAGTATTTAGGTGCAACAAGTGGAAGCAAATAAAATAAAACGAGAATTATTATGGAAAATAGGTTACTGGTAAACAATCTATACAACGTTCTTTGCGTTGTAAGTGATGGAACTTAATTATTCAAATAATAAAGAAGCTACTGAATATGTATCTTGACAGGCTAATGACATATCAGCAAGGTCAAATTAATAACAAATGAACAATTTGTATAATATAAAAAAATTTGTTAGCGAGAGCTATTTTATCATAAAAAAATTGTAAAAAAAAACGTATCTGATAGGCTCGCTGAAGAATGGGAACGGTCAGAAAACAGAAATAGGGGGCAGCCTTTATATTGGGATCATGCTTTGAGCAGCCTTTATATTGGGATCATGCTTTCTACACATACAAGAATGTTAAATAACATATTTAGAATTAGCTATAAGCTTATATATAAATTGCAAATAATCATAATCTGAAAAAGGGAAGGAATGGAAGTTATTTTAAAGAAAAAAAAAGAGTTAATAGCTACTAAGTTAACTAATAAGACATCTAACAGCCCCTAGTGACTTTGAGCAAAACACTCTGTCACAACAACCTGAATGAATTAAATGTTAGCTCACTGCTCTATTCTGAGAGAGACGAGATTGCAGCTTGGAATAACAAGATTAACTAAAACATCCAACAGTTTAGAAGAGTTTCAGGAACTTAATACAGAACATGTGCCATGAAAACTCCTTTTGCTAATGCAATAAAAGGGAATGTGACAGTAAAAGAGGCTGCGAAGGTGGTGGCACTGGGATACATACAAAGAGTTAATCATAAAAGAACAGTAATAGAAAAAATGAAAGATGTAATGGAAAGAGCAGATCCACTTATTAAACAGGAACTTGGTAAAGAGAAGACAGTGGTAATCTCAAGCATAAGTGAATCCCAGGAACCAACACGGCAGGGAAGACTTGAAGAAAATAAAGCTGATAAGGGAGTTTGGAGTAGCATGTGGTCCTGAAGATATTGTAAACATTCACCAACTAACTATATATTCTAGGGAAGGAAAGCAAAGACCAACAAAGTAACCTTTAAGAAAAGAGACACATGTAGAGAAATATTGATGAGGAAAAAAGGCCGAAAAGACCTTCAAGAAATCCAAAAAGTGCTCATTAGAAGATACAAAACGCAGCAAGAGATGGAAAGGATAAAAAATTTGTTGAAAGATGCTCAAAGGTAAGAGGAGGAAAGAAATGAAGAAGAGAAGAAAAATTTTCATTTCAGAGTTCTTCCAGACAAAGGGTAGATAAAGAATATAATGACAGATGATCAGGGTATGGGACCTCATTAAGATTGTTATACACAAATGCAGATAGATTAGCTGGTAAGGCAGTAGAATTAAAAGATAGGATTCACAACAGTAAGGCAGATATAGTAACAGCAACAGAAACTAACTTGAGTGGGGACATAAACAGTGTCACAGTTTTTCCTAAGGGCTTCAGAATATTAAGGGTTGAAAGATCTAAGAGGACTGGTGGAGGGATAGCACTGCTCGTAAGTGAAAGGATTCAGGTTGAAGAGATAACTTTGAAATAGAAAGAGAGTTCATAGAATATCTTTTTGTTCGCATAAATATTGGGTAAGAGAGCATTATAGTAAGTGCTGTATATAACACACCAATGAGTCAACATAGGCTAGAAGTTAATGAGGAAAGTCATATACATACTATTGAATATATATACTCAATTGTTAATATTGCACAGGAGTGACAATGTAGGGTTTTAATTATAGGATTTTAATCATAAAGAGATAGATTAGATAAATCTTGACCCATACGGTGGTGAGGACTCATTCGAGGCAAGATTCCTAGATTGCGTACAAGGAAATTTCCTACACCATCATGTACTAAAACCAATGAGAGCAAGGGGTGGGGATGAGCAATCGCTACTTGATCTAGTATTCACAGATAACGTGTTGGATATTGAAAAAATTGAGTATGAACCACCAATTGGAAAGAGTGACCATGTGTGTTGTTGATGGAGTGATTACCTAATTGTGATTACCTAATTGTGTTTACGGGAAAGAGCCCAAAGCTCGTATCTTCCCGTCTCCTGATTGGTTCCATTTTATACTTAGTGATACTTATCATACTTGTCCTTAAAACAATGGATTGAGATAGCATTAACTACCTCCTCGCTTAGCCAATTCCAATTATCAACTACTCTTACACTGAAAAAGTATTTCCTTACATCCTGCAAAGAAGTTTTCTTACCAAGCTTCAAACTATGACCTCTAGTTCTAGAGCCAGCCATATCAAAATATCGATCCCTATCCACTCTATCATAACCATGAAGGAATTTAAAGACTGTCACCATATCCCCCCTTACTCTTCTAGCTTCGAGTGATGGTAAGTCTAATTCCCTCAGCCTCTCATCATAACTGAGATTGCGTATTTCTGGCACCAGTTTCGTGGCATGTCTTTGAACTTTTTCAAGCTTAGCTATGTGCTTTTTCAAGTGCGGATTCCAAAAGGGGGCTGCATATTCCAGTTTTGGCCTCACATAGGTTACATAAATATTTCTGAATATTTCCTTGTCCATGTGCCTGAAGGCTACCCTTACATTTGATAAGAATGCATATGCTGCCCTTACTATGCCATTTATATGTATTTCTGGAGACAAATCTGCCAGTATGTTAACTCCTAGATCTCTCTCATTTTCTGTCTCTTGAAGTTGTACTCCAGCCACCGAGTAGTCAGGTTTGGGCCTTCTTTCACTTGTACCCATTCTCATTACCTTACATTTTGAAGTATTGAATTTCATTAGCCACTTTTCTGACCACTCATGCAGATTATTTAGATCCTCCTGAAGTTCTCTACCATTGTTCTCGTTTTTTACTTTCTTCACAATCTTTGCATCATCTGCAAACATATTCATGAATGAATTTACAGACTCTGCTAGGTCATTTACATATACAAGGAGCAAAAGTGGCCCTAAAACTGAACCCTGTGGAACCCCACTACTAACTCTTCTCCATTCAGACACTGGGTGTCTTACTCTAATCCTCTGTTCCCTTCCTTCTAAGTAAGTTTTTATCCATTCCAAAACATTTCCACCTATTCTAGCCATTGATTGCAGCTTCCTAATAAGTCTCCCATGTGGAACAGTGTCAAACGCTTTCTGGAAGTCTAGGAATATGCAATCTGCCCAGCCCTCTCTTTCCTGTAAGATTTGGCTTACCTCATCATAAAATTCTAATAAGTTTGTTACTGTTAATCTACCTTCTCTGAAGCCATGTTGCCTCACTGACAAAAAGTTGAAGGATTCCAAGTGAAGAGAGATATGTTTCCTTAGTAGTTTCTCCATAAGTTTGCAAACTATGCTGGTCAAGGAAACTGGTCTATAGTTCAGAGCCGTATCCTTCCTTCCCTTTTTGAAGATAGGCATCACATTTGCTTGTTTCCAGCATCTTGGAATCTCCCCCGACTCCAGTGACTCCTTAAATATGATACTTAGTGCCACTGATATTGTGTTTGCGCATTTTTTTAGCACATGAGGGGATATGTCATCAGGACCTGTAGCTTTATGAACATCTAAATCCATCAGTGCTTTGCATACCTCTGTGGTTGTAAGGTTGATGTTCTCTAATACCGGCCCTTGAGCTTCTATCACTGCAATCTGAGGGGGTGGGGTATTTTCTACTGTAAATACTGACTGAAACTCCTTGTTCAATTCTTTGCAGATCTCTTCATCCGTCTCAGTTATGCTTCCATCCGCTCTCTTTAGTCTTAAAACCTGTTCTTTTACCTTCAGTTTTCCTCTGATAAAGCTGTGGAAAAGCTTGGGATGTTCTTTAGCCTTCCTGGTGATGTCCCTCTCATAGTCTCTCTCTGCCTCTCTCCTTTTACTTAGGTAGTCATTTCTTGCTCTTTTGTAGGTTTGCCAGGCATTTATGTTTTTTCTCCTCCTATACCTTTTCCAGCATTTGTCTCTCCACTCCTTAGCTCTTTTACACCCATTATCGAACCATTTCTCTCTAGCATGAATTACACCTACTTTGGTGACAGGTATGCAGCAATCTACTATCTTCCCATATTTCTCACAAAAGATGTCATACATTTCTTGTACAGATTTGTTGTAAAATAAGGTTCTCCAGTCAATAACTGCAAAAAGCTCATTCATTTTGATGTAATATCCTTTCGGATAGTTCCTCCTCATGTCCTCAGTGCCTCTACTCTCAGGAAGAATATCTTCAATGACATACTCCATCAACAACACACAGTGGTCACTCTTTCCAATTGGTGGTTCATACTCAATTTTTTCAATATCCAACACATTATCTGTGAACACTAAATCAAGTAGTGATGGCTCATCCCCACCCCTGGCCCTTGTTGGTTCCATTACATGTTGGTGTAGGAAATTCCCTTGTACGCAATCTAGGAATCTTGCCCCGAATGAGTCCTCACCACTGTGTAGGTCAAGATTTATCCAATCTATCTCTTTATGATTAAAGTCTCCCATAATCAAAATCCTACATTTTTTTCCCCGTGCCATGTTAACAACTGAGTTTATGACTTCAATAGTACCTATATGACTTTCCTCATAAACTTCAAGCCTATTTTGGTTCCTTGGTGGGTTGTATACAACAGTTATTATAATGCTCTCTGACCCAGTATTTATGCCTGCTGGCTAGTACAGTGGAAACGCGCGGGCTTCGCATTCACGAGGTCGAAAGATCGGTCCCCGTCCAAGACCGAGAGTTTAAGCTGTTTACTGGCAGGAACTGCTGTGGGTGGACATCACAGTGGGGGGTTGGGGCTTGTCCTGGCTGACGAATACCCATTGTAAAATGGAAATAAAGTTTATTATTATTATTATTATTATTCTATAGCCAAGTTTATTTCTTCGACTTGAATCCTTTCACCTATGAGCAGTGCTATCCCTCCACCAGTCCTCTCAGATCTTTCAACCCTTAGTATTCTGAAGCCCTTAGGAAAAACTGTGACACTGTTTATGTCCTCACTCAACTTAGTCTCTGTAATTGCTACTATATCTGCCTTACTGTTGTGAATCCTATCTTTTAATTCTACTGCCTTACCAGCTAATCCATCAGCATTTGTGTATAACAATCGTAATGAGGCCCCATCCCCTGATCTTCTGTCATTATCTTCTTTATCTCCCCTTTGTCTGGAAGAACTCTGTAATGAAAATTTTTCTTCTCTTCTTCATTTCTTTCATCATTTAACCTTCTTGCCTCTTGCAACAAGTTTTTGATCTTTCCCATCTCTTCCTGTGTTCTGTATCGTCTAATGAACACTTCTTTGAATTCTTGAAGGTCTTTTAGACTTTTTTTTCTCAACAATATTTCCCTACATGTTTCCCCTCTCTCAAAGGTTACTTTTGTTGGTCTCGGCTTTCCTTCCCTCGAATATTTACCTAGTTGGTGTATGTTTACAATATCCTCAGGACCACATTCTACTCCAAGCTTTCTTATCAGGTCTACAACCCTAGCTTTATTTTCTTCAAGTCTCCCCTGCCATGTTGGTTCCTGGGATTCGCTTATGCCTGAGATTACCACTGTCTTCTCCTTATCAAGTGCCTGTCTGATGAGTGGGTTTGCCGTTTCCATCACAACGTCTTTCTTTTTTTGATTACTGTCTCTTTATAGTCAACTGTTTGTATGTTTTCCAGTGCCACCACCTTTACAGCCTCTTTTACTGCCACATTCCCCTTTAGTGCATCAGCAAAGGAAGTTTTCATGGCATCATTTTCCATATTCAGCTCCTGGAACTCTTTTCTGAACTGTTCAATGTTTTCCTTAATCTGGACATTCCAAGCAGCAATCTCATCTCTCTCAGGAGAAAGCAGTGAATTAACATCTAATTCCTTTAGGTTGTCATTCAGCTGTTTGTATTTATCTTCTTGTTTAGAAATTCTAGATTCTAGTTGACTCTTTTCCCCTTCCAGCTTCTTTATTCTTTTTTCTAGTTCCTTTCTCTCCTGCCCTTGTGCTTTATTTGCTTCCTCCAAAGATCTTATTTGCTCTCTGAGTGTTTCATTCTCTTTCATTTCTCCATCCATATTCCGAATTTTATCATCAAGGCTTATAACCATTTCCTCTAAATTCTTGATTTTCTGTTTAAGTCTCCTAATGGATACCCCTCCTACTGACCCATGGATGGGAGAGGTTTGGGACAGAGATGGGGTCATTTTTATGTTCTCCCTCTCACAGAATATAGAAAGAAGATATATCATTGAAGATGTTCTGCCTGAGAGTAGAGGCACTGAGGACATGAGTAGGAATTATCCGACATGAGATTTCATCAAAATGAATGAGCTTTTTGCAGTTATTTACTGGAAGGCCTTATTTTACAACAAATCTGTACAAGAAATGTACGACATCTTTTGTGAGAAATACGAGAAGATAGTCGATTGATGTATACCTGTCACCAAAGTAGATATAATTCATGCCAGAGAGAAATTATTCGATGATGATTGTAAAAGAGCTAAGGAGTGGAGACAAATGCTGGAAAAGGCATAGGAAGAGAAAAAACATAAATGCCTGGCAGAGCTATGTAAGAGCAAGAAATTATTACCTAATTGAAAGAAGAGAGGCAGAGAGAGACTATGAAAGGGACATCACCAGGAAGGCTAAAGAAAATCAAAAACTTTTCCACAGCTTTATCAGAGGGAAAATGAGGGTAAAAGAACAGGTTTTAAATCTTAAGAGAGCAGATGGAAGCATCACTGAGACAGATGAAGAGATCGGCAAAGAATTGAGCAAGGAGTTTCAGTCAGTATTTACAGGAGAAAATACCTCACCCCCTTAGATTGCAGAAACAGAAGCTCATGGGCTGGTATTAGAGAACATCATCCTTTTAGCCACAGAGGTATACAAAGCGCTGATGGAGTTAGATGTCCATAAAGCTATAGGTCCTGATGATATATCCCCTCACGTACTTAAAAAATGCTCAAATTCAATATGAGCAGCACTAAGTATCATATTTAAAAAGTCACTGGAGTCAGGGGAGATTTCAAGATGCTGGAACCAAATGAATGTGATACCTATCTTCAAAAAGGGAAGGAGAAATATGACTCTAAACTACAGACCTATTTTCTTGAGCAGCATAGTTTGCAAGGTTATGGAGAAACTACTTAGGAAACATATCTCTCTTCACTTGGAATCCTTCAACTTTTTGTCAGTTAGACAACATGGCTTCAGAGCAGGTAGATCAACAATAATACGCTTATTAGAATTTTATGATGAGGTAAGCCAAATCTTACAGGAAAGAGATGGTCGGACAGTTTGTATATTCCTAAACTTCCAGAAAGCATTTAACACTGTCCCACACAGGAGACTTATTAAGAAGCTGCAAGCAATGGTTAGAATAGGTGGAAATGTCTTGGAATGGATTAAAACACACTTAGAAGGAAGGAAACAGAGGGTTAGAGTAAGACATTCAGAGTCTGAATAAAGAATAGTTAGTAGTGGAGTTCCACGGGGTTCAGTTTTAAGGCCAATTTTGTTCCTGGTATATGTAAATTACCTACCAGAGTCTGTAAATTCATTTATGACTATGTTTGCAGATGATGCAAAGATTGTGAAGAGAGTTAGGAATGAGAACAATGGTAGAGAACTTCAAGAAGGTCTAAATAGTCTTCATGAGTGGTCAGAAAAGTCGCTATTGAAATTCAAATCAGTAACCCCTCGTTTATCCCAAAGATTCGGTTCCAGGATCCACCGCGATAGGTGAATTTCCGCGAAGTAGGATCATTCAATATTTACATAGGTATTCTTCTTTTATTTTTATGTTTACTGTATAAACCCTCCCTGTACTGTTAACAAACCACCCATTTCTTTATTAATAACAGCGTACAAGCGTAAATTTATATGAAAGTGATAGGTAAACTTACCGTGAATGAGGTGATGATGACATGACGTTCTCATATGCATGGGTATTTTACAATTTTTACGTTTACTGTATAAAACCTCCCTGCACTGTTAAAAAACCACCCTTTGCTTTACAAATAACTTCATGCAACGTAAATTTATATGAACATGATAGGTAAATTTACCGTGAATGAGGTGGTAATGATGTTCGTAGACTCCATAGGAAATTATTCCGCAGCCAATAACAGCTTTACGTCTGCTTTTTGCGAGTGAAGAACATGGTATTGGGGAGTTACTTTCCAAGTTTCTTCTTTTGTTGGAAATTGGTCTTGTAAGGAATCATGGCATCGTCGATAAGATTGCAGAAGGTCACCAAACAAACCATATTATCATTATGTTCTTGTGAGAGTTGTTAGAGTGCTTTCACGTGTTCATATAAGTCTGCCAGACATTCGAGTGTAAGGCCAGGTTCTTCGATTTCTTCGTGCTTTTCCTCTGGTTGTTCTTCTTCCTCTTCTTTGCTCGCTGATTTTGTCATTTCTTCCAAGTCTTCATCAGTCAAAGGCTGCGAGTGGCAGTTAATCAGTTCATTCACATCTTCATGAGTTATATCTTTAAAGCTTTCTCCTCCTAGCAATGCAGCCAACTTCACAGATTTCGCAACTGCCGAGTTATGGACGTCATCAGGAGCAAATCCCTTGTAGTCTTAGATGACTTCAGGCCATAGTTGCTTCCAGCTGGCATTGATTGTGGCCGGCTTCATCAATTTGATTGCATTCTGAATATTTTGAAGGCATGTAGAATCGTGTAATTAAGAAAGTAAGTCTTCATTGAGAATTCCTTGTCCGAATCCATGGGTTCAACCAGGTTTGCCAGGGCATTTCGTGTGTAGAGGGCCTTGAATGCATGAGTAACGCCTTGATCCATAGGCTGAATCAGAGATGTCATATTCAGTGGCAGGAACTCTACTTGAACACCGTCATATTGGAGATTAGTTGCGTGGCCACCAGCATTGTCCATCAAAAGAAGGACTTTAAATTCAAGGCCTTTTTCTGCAAGATAAAATTAGACCTGAGGGATAGAGCATTGGTGAAACCAGTCCAATGTGAGGCTTTTCGTGATCCAGGCCTTAGGGTTATGCATCCAATACACTGGCAGCATATTCTTGTTTTTATTCTTCAAAGCCCTAAGGTTCTTTCACTTGCAGATAACCCCGAGTTTTAACATGAAGCCCGCAGTATTTCGCCACATGATGAGAGTTACGTGGTCTTTGTGCGCTTTAAAACCCTGGGCTATAGCTTCTTCCTTGAAGGGAAAAGTGCGAAACTGCATTCTCTTCCAAAATAACCCAATCTCATCCATGTTGAACACTTGCTCAGGAGCATATTCGCCTTCAGCGATAAATTTCTTGAAGTCGTTGTTTACGTAATCTTCAGCTGAAGCTGGATCTGCAGAGGCAGCTTCGCCATAAACCGAAACGCTCTTTAGGCCAAACCGCTTTTGAAATTTGCCGAATCATCCCTTGCTTGCAACAAACAATTGTTTCCTCGGTGGAGAATCGCTGGAGGCTCCTGGTTGTGTGTCGTCGATATCTTCTCTCTCCTCCTCCTCAAAGTCGCCACTGTCGTCGTCGGGTTCGTTTGCAGCGAATGTCTCGAACAGCTTCTTCGCCTTTGTTTGTATGATATTGGTTTCAAAGCTAATGTTCTTCTTTCTGCAATCAGCAATCCACAGGGCCAAAGCAGATTCCATCCACACTATTATCTTATTGCAGGATGTTACGACCCTCTTCGCTGATTTACTAAATGAAATAGTCGCTGTTTTCTTGATATTTGCCTCGTCCTTTTTGATGTCACGAAAAGTAAATTCATTGAGGCCAAAATGGCAGACGATATCAGCAAACCTTCTTCCTTCTTTCAGCATATCTAACAGTTTCACCTCATCTGTTATGGATATCATCTTCCTTTGCCTCTTAGGCTCACTACCAGAAGCCTTATAAGATGAATGATGCTTTTGAGGCATTGCAAAGGTTGAAATACTTGAAGAAAATATATCACAAGCACAACCTATTAAAAAGCACAACGCGAACAGCGCATATGTGAGTTAGAATGAACGAGTGAAGCGAGACAATGGAAGATGGTGAGAGAACAAAGCTTCAGTCAAAATGCCAATCAGACCTCATGATACAGAACATACAGAAAAACAATTATGTGATTCGTCATCTCCCACCCTTTCAGCCAATAGCATTCCATGAACTATCTCACGTAGGTGCGAGCCTTTGCGTTTTCCAAGACGCCAGTGCAGTGTACGCTATCGTACAGTATTTCATACGGTGCAATGTTGTGAGTTATATATTTAAATTTAAGTTTTTTTACTATTTTTTACTGTTTTATTACTCTTAGGCTAGGAAATACTTTTTTTCTCAATAAAATAATGAGACTTTCAATATGTACCTGCTCAAGTAGGTGCGACCCTTTTCGTTTTTCGAAACAGTGATACCGGCATCGAATTTTACATGGTGCAATACTGTGAATATTTATGTTTTTTTACTATCTTTTACTGCTTTATTATTCTTAGGCTAAGAAATACGCTTTTTTATCAATAAAATAATGAAACTACTGTAAATTTTAATATATGCTAGCTCACGTAGCTGCAACCCTTTGCATTTTCCGAAACGCTGATATCGGCATCGTACTTTCTTTGGTGCAGAGTTACATGTTCAGATTTATGTTTTTAACTATTTCTTACTGTTTTATCATTCTTAGGCTGGGAAATATATTTTGTATCAATAAAATAATGAAAATAATCTATAAAATAAATTGTTGGGGGAATGGATAGAGTTGCTAAGATTCTGTTTACTAAGGGAACTCAAAGTACTGAGGCCGGTTAAGAGCTCACAAACAGACATGACAGATATTTGCACTTGAACACCCCACCCGATATACCACTACTCGGTTAAATGAAACTCAGAATTCAACTTTCTATTAATTTTGGAAATGCAATGATATTAAAAGAATTGAATTAAATTTTCTAATTAAATTTTATGAAAGACTGCCTCGAATCCCGGAGGTGGTGAGCACAATTTCGTTTCCCATCACCACAGATCCATGCCAAGCCTTTGGCCTCAACTCGATGATTACCTCTGTCACACAGGCAGAGTAGAATAGAGGACATTGCAATTGCAGAAACAGAAACGACACACTGTTAATAATGGGAAAATGAAAGCATGAACACACATATAATGAGTTTCCAATATTATTCTACTGGATGAAAATATATTGGATATTCACAGCTAAGCAGAAATATTTATGCTACCATAAGAGCATACAAAACAATTAATTCTTTGCTAGTATTAACGGAAAACAATTTATTCACAATAAATGAAGAATAAGCAAGACAAATACAGTACTGTATATATTCCATAAATTGTGGGCAACCACAAAAGTTGCAATGCTTATTAATGATTTGCAATTAATATGGTAAAACACTCTATTTACGATAAAGGAAGAATCTACGAGATAAATACAGTATTCATTCACTTTTGGTTATCAAGAACTGTTTGCAATAAAAAAGGGGGGGCAAAACCACCTTTGGAAGTATTTGCAACTTATAGCTCATAACACTTTATCCCCAACATATGAAGAATCATCAAGGTAAATACAGTATGCATTCATTAAATTGTGGTTAACAGGAAATATTTGCAAAGCCAACAGGGTAAAATTACCTTTTAATTATTTGCAGTTTAACACGTTAGTTAAATGATTAATTATTTGCAATTTATTTGGCAAATAGCTTTAATCACGAGTTTTTGACGTAAAACACTTTATTTACGATGATAGACAGGGGTGAAATGAAATTAGAATTTGTTAGGAGAAGGGATTGATTTTTACGGGCTCATAACCAGTCTTCAGAGGATGAGATTTTCGTTTATCACATGCAATGAAAAGAAACTTCTTGGCAATGTATATCAGCTGTAATTTCCAGGTTAAGGAAGTAACTTTGGCAAGTGAGATTCCAGTTAGGTAATCTACAAAATTTCATTTGTATGGGAATGGAATCTGAGAAAAAAATTTGTAGGATTTAGCCAGTAACAAATGTAACTAATTCTCCAAAAACCAATTTGCTTGACCCACGAGCTTTACCATACACTATCCCTCACCTTGTTTGTGCCAGATGAATTCATGTAAAGATGCCACGTAAATAAGGTTTGAAATAAACTTAGACTGCTCAGGCGAGATGCTGCCTCTGGGATGTTTGGCCACCAAATGAGGACACCTCAATGTCTCTCCTGGTGACGTCATCTGTAGGATATATTTCTAGAGCAGTAACTAGCTCTTATATCATTTAAGGGCTACTTTAGTGGTGGTCCCTGGCAGGCAATTATAGCAGAGATGCAAGGGAGAGACAGTATTTTAGGTGCAACAAGTGGAAGCGAATAAAATAAAACGAGAATAATAATGGAAAGTTAGGTTACTGGTAAACAATCTCTAGAACGTTCTTTGCATTGTAGGAGACGGAATTTAAGTACTCAAATAATAAAGAAGCTACTGATATATATCTAGACAGGCTAATGACATAACAGCAAGGTCAAATTTATAACAAAATTATCAGCAAGAGCTATTCTATCATAAGAAAATTGTAAAGAAAACGTATCTGATAGGATCACTGAAAAGGTGGAAAGGTAGGAGCAGCCTTTATATTGGGACTCTGCTTCTACACGTACAAGAATAGTAAATAAGATATATTTAAAATTAGCTATAAGCTAAGATATAAATTGCAAATAATCATAATCTGCAAAAGGCAAGAAGTGGAAACTATTTTCTTAGTTAGAAAAATGACAGTTATGTTACTAAATTAACTAATAAGGCCTCTAACAGCCTCCGGTGACTTTGAGCGAAACACTCTGTCACATAAATAAAATATTGAAAATTTTTATTTTTTTAATATTTTAATATTTTCGCATATACCCAGAAAAACAAATCGCCAAAAAAAAAAAAACCATGATGCACAAAATTCGCGATAGGTGAACCGCGATATGGCGAGGGGTTATTGCACGTCAAAATGTAAGGTAATGAGAATGGGTACAAGTGCAAGAAGGTCCAAGCTTGACTATTCAATGGCAGGAGTAGAACTTCAAGAAACAGAGAATGAGGGAAATCTAGGAGTATACATATTGGCCAATTTGTCTCCAGAAATGCATATAAATGGTATAGTAAGGGCAGCATATGCTTTCTTAGCAAATGTAAAGGCAGCCATCAGGCACATGGGCAAGGAAATGTTCAGAAATATTTATGTAACCTATGTGAGGCCAAAACTTGAACATGCAACCCCTATTGGAATTCGCACTTGAAAAAGCATGTCGTTAAGCTGGAAAAAGTTCAAAGACAAGACTCGAAACTGGTGCCAGAAATACGCAATTGCAGTTATAATGAGAGGCTGAGGGAATTAAACTTACCAAAACTCGAAGCTAGAAGATTGAGGGGGGATATGGCAACAGTTTTTCAATTCCTTAATGGTTATGACATAGTTGATGGGGATCGTAATTTTGATATGGCTGGCACTAGAACTAAAGGTCATAGTTTGACGCTTCGTGAGAAAACTTCTTTGTAGGATGTAAGGAAGTACTTTTTTAGCGTAAGAGTAGTTGATAATTAGAATTCGTTAAACAAGGAGGTACTTAATGCTAACTCAATCCATAGTTTTAAGGACAAGTATGATGAGTATCACTAAGTACTAAATGGAACCGACCAGGAGACAGGAAGTTACGATCTTGGGGCTCTCTCCCGAAAGCATAATAGGTAATTTCAAGTAGGTAATTACAAGATCTTATTCATAAAATAATTATTTACTCACCAAATTTGGGGGTTTTCTAAGTTTCATGATTGTATTATTATCAATATTCCTTGCTCCTAAACATTATTTTATCTTCTTTATCTATCGGCTGTGCTGCACGACATCTTATTGAAGAATAAAATGGCGGGCTTACTCATCAAAGCATAAACTAGAAATCGGCTGAGACAAAAGAAAACTCTACATTTCGTTATAAAGAAAACGAATATTGTACATGGGAAACATAAATGAAATACATATTCTCTACAATAGTTCACTCCCAAAAAGCAGAGCTAATAATAGAAATAATTGTTACTACTATTAAATCTTATTTTTCTAACTGAGGATGATGTTGCAGCTTTAAGAGGAACTATGTTCTAAGAATCAGGAAAGACATAGCCTTGTTTATCACTATTATTAATATCATCATCAAAAACTTGGTTCAGGCATTTACATTACGCTAGATTGCTGGTTTCAAGTGATCAGTAGAAACACTACTATGTACATCATCAGACAATTGTATAAGAAAATGTTTATGCATGCACTTAATAACCTTATGTGGTCCTGAGTATGGGGCTTCCAAAGATTACCTGACTCTATCAGTTTGTAACCAAACTTTATCACAGGTGTCTAAGTCTTTAGGAATAAAAATCTTAGGAAAAATATGACACCTACCACTAGCTAAGTCACTTACATCTAATTTGAACATTTCTTTGGCTAAATACTTAACAGATGAGTTTGTTAAATCACTAGTATTAGTACTGCTTGTGTCTATCATCAGTTATGGCAATAAAAGTGAGGTACCAATAAAAGCACTGAATGGGAAAAATCCATTTTCATTCCGAGTATTATGAATACCAAGATGTATAATAGGTAAGGATTGTAACTAATTTTCTTTTCTTGCTTTAAGGGCAAATTTAATAGTTCTGTGAGTACGCTCTATTATTCCAGGAGATTGGGGATGCTAAGTGGTTTCTCTTAACCAATGGTTGCACGCCACACGTGCAACCACTACACAGTTAAATGAAACTCAGAATTCAACTTTCTTTTAATTTTTTAAATGCAATGACACATTAAAAAAAATTGAATTAATTTAAGGAAAGCTGGAAAAAATTTAAAATTTAAATTTTTGGAATGCTGTCTTGAATTCCAGATGTGGTGAGCACGATTTCGATTCCTGGCACCACAGACAGATGCCAAGACTTTGGCCTCAACTCAACGATCACCTCTGTCATACAAGCAGAGTAGAATAGAGGACACTGCAATTGCCGAAACAGAAATGACACACCGTTAATAATGGGAAAACTGAAGGCACGAGCACACAAATAATGAGTTTCAAATATTATTCTACTGGATGAAACTATATTGGTTAGTCACACCTAACTAGAAATATTTATGCTACCGTAAGAGCATACAAAATCAATAATTATTTGTCGGCATTAGCGTAAAACAATCTATTCACAATAAGTGAAGAAAACCGAGACAAATACAGTATGTGTTCCTTAAATTGTGGGTAACCATAAATGTTTGCAATGCCAATTGGGTAAAATTGCTTATTAATAATTGGTAATTAATATGGTAAAACACTAGTTTACGATAAAGGGCAAATCTATGAGATAAATATGTATTGATTAAATTTTGGTAAGCAAGAAATTTTTGGAATCCAAAATGGGTAAAACCACCTTTTGAAGTATTTGCAACTTACAACTGAAAGCACTTTATTCCCAAAATATGAAGAATCAGCAAGATAATACAGTATGTATTCATTAAATTGAGGATAACAAGAAAAATTTGCAATGCCAACAGAGTTAAATTACTTATTAATTATTTGCAATTCATAGCATAAAACACTTTAGTTAAATTATTAATTATTTGCAATTTATATAGTAAATCATTTTATTTAAGAGTTTTAACGTAAAACACTTTTTTATGTGGAGTGGGGAGGTTGTTAAATTTCTATTTTACTAAGGGGACTCAAAGTACTGAACTCGGTTAAGAGCTCACAAACAAACAGGACAGTAAATAATTTTGCAATTTACCCGTGCAATCACTTCTCAGTTAAATGAAACTCAGAATTCAACTTTCTTTTAATTTTGGAAATGCAATGACACATAAAAAAAAAATAATACATTCTTAGAGAGCAGGACCAAATTTAAAATTTAAATTTATGAAATGCTGCCTCGAATCCCAGAGGTGGTGAGAAAGATTCCGATTTTCGGCACCACAGATGGATGCCAAGACTTTGGCCTCAACTCGACGATCACCCATGTCATGCAGGCAGAGTAGAAAAGATATCGCTCCAGTTGCAGAAACAGAAACGACACACCATTAAAAATGGGAAAACCGAAAGCACGAGCACACAAATAATGAGTTTCCAATATTATTCTGCTGGATGAAAATATATAGGTTAGTCACAGCTAACCAGAAATATTTACGCTACCATAAGAGTATACAAAACCATTAATTATTTGCCAGCATTAGAGGAAAACAAATTATTCACAATAAATGAAGAGAAAGTGAGACAAATACAGCATGTATTCCTTAAATTGAGGGTAACCATAAAAATTTGAAATACCAATTGGGCAAAATTGCTTATTAATTGTTTGCAATTTATATGGTCATATACTTTATTTACGAAAAAGGGAGAATCTACGAGATAAATACAGTATTCATTCAATTTTGGTTATCAAAAAATATTTGCAATGCAAAAGGGGAAGAACCACCTTTTGAAGTATTTGCAACTTATAACTCAAAACACTTTATCCCCAATATATGAAAAATCAGCAAGATAAATACAGTAAGTATTCATTAAATTGTGGTTAACAAGAAAAATTTACAAAGCCAACAGGGGAAAATTAATTTTTAAGTATTTGCAGTTTAGAGCATAAAGCACTTTAGTTAAATGATTAATTACTTGCAATTTATATAGTAAATAACTTTATTCACGATTTTTGACGTAAAACACTTTATTTATGATGATAGAAAGGGGTGAAATGAAATTAGAATTCGTAAGGAAAAAGGTCGTAGATTTATATGTATATATAACCAATCTTCTGAGGATGAGATTTTTGTTTGGCACATTCAATGAAAGAAATTTCTTATCAATGTATGGCGGCAATAATTTCCAGGTCAAGGAATAAAGTTTGGCAAATGAGATTCAAACTGTGTAATCTAAAAAAAAAAAAGATCGTTTTGTATGGGACTGGAAGCTGAGAAAATTTTCGTAGGATTTGACCAGTAAGCTATTTGACCAGTAAGCTTCACTGTTGAGGCGAGATCTTGCCTCTGGGATGTTTGGCTGCTAAATGAGGACGATTCAATATCCCTCCTGGTGACGTCATCTGTAGTATTTATATCCAGAGAAGTAACCTGCTCATGTAATATTTGAGGGTTACTGTAGTAGTGGTCCCTGCAGGCAATTATGGCAGAGATGCAAGGGAGAAACAGTATTTTAGGTGCAACAAGCGGAAGCAAATAAAAAAAAAAAAAGAGAATTATTATGGGCAAAATAGGTAACTGGCAAACAATCTCTAGAACATTCTCTGTGTTTGAGGAGACAGAATTTTAACTATTCAAATAATAAAGAAGCTACTGAAATGTATCTAGACAGGCTAATGACATATCAACAGGGTCAAATTTATAACAAAATTATCAGCAAGAGTGAATTTTATAATATAAAAAATTTATCATCAAGAGCTATTTTATCATAAGAAAATTGTGTAAAAAATGTATCTTAAGCCTCGCTAGGATTATGGCCTCGTTCATGAAGAAAAGGAATGATCAGAAAACAGTGATATGAGAGACTTTTTTATTGGGATCATGTTTTCTACACATACAAGAATATTAAATAAAATATATTTAAAATTATGTATAAGTTGAAATATAAATTGCATATGCCGTATATACTCGTGCAATGTGCGACTTTTGAAGACCTTTTTTGAAGTTAATTTTACGGGAGTCGCATCATACACGAGATATAAAAATAATGTAAGTACTACTGGGCTAGGCTACACCACTGACCAAAATATATATTCATTAACCCTAGTCAAAAAGTACAGCTGTATTTAAAATATACATGATTTTGATAAAAGCAATGTTTTACTTAACTGTATTCAAAAATAAGGCATGTAATATTCACATGTTAGTATCGCATTAAAAAACACAAACATAGCGAATACTTATAAAAGATTTTGCCAATCGAGACTACCATCTAGGTCTATGCTTTTCCAAATCAGCTGATTGTGGTAAACTAAAAAACGCAAAAAGGATTTTCTTTTACTTGTTGAAGGAAACAATCATTACTCGAACTATTATTTTCATTTTAGCATACAAAGGTACATAAACATTTACTAAAGTAAAAAGACATGAATAAATTTATTAATTAATTGAAATCCCTCAAAGTCACTCTGTTATGTGTTTAAGCAGTTATGTATTTTGTCAAAGATATTCTCCATTTAAAATTATCGCTTTTTATAAGTAAATGAATAACATTCTTAAGTACAAAGAGTATGACTTGAAAGAAACCTATATAGGATGTAATTCCTTTATATTTGATGCTGTGTAAAGTACTAATGGTTCTGATCCCTCTATGTAGATTCTCATTTGTTCTTGTAATTTCATTAGTCGTAAGTTAATGTAACATATTATTAACTTTTTCTACATAATAAACCCTGTTGAGGAAGGAGTGTTG
>JAXCGZ010015475.1:7500-72500 GCA_037179515.1 Halocaridina rubra | reverse complement strand
GAGATGCAACCCGTGAAGGTAAAATTATTATTCTACAACTATCTTGGAAGTTTTTCAGTATATATATATATATATATATATATATATATATATATATATATATATATATATATATATATATATATATATATATATATATATATATATATATATATATATATATATATATATATATATATATATATATATATTAGTACAAGCTTTGTGTGGAACAGTCTGTTGAGAGTGGCAAAAGAATACGACCACACGGCATAGTTATGTACGTATAAATATGATGTTAATGTGTGTATATGTTTTTTTGTTTGTGTACTAGGCTATGTGAAGGGCAGAGTTTGAATTTATTTACAGAATTACCAAATACAGTACATAGTCGTAAATTACAACTTTGTGCGTGAAACAGTTTGTTGAGCTTGGCGGAAGAATACGTCGCAATGCAGCATTGTTGTGTACGTATATATCATGTTAATGCTTTTATTCATTTATTTGTTCATGTAGTTGATTATGTGAAGGAGCTAGTTTTAATTTCTTTACAAAATTACCAAATACATGTACATAGTTGTAAATACGAACTTCGCGATCAGAGGAATTTGTTGATAGTGGCGGAAGAATGTGTCATCATACGGCATTAGAGTTCCAGCTCGACGCCATCTTGCTATAGTGCTTATTCACTCTTCGGTTAGTGTTGGTTGCTTTTTCAATACTTTGTGGCCAGTATTATATCTCCCAAGCGCATAGCAAATTCTTCTGATGGCAGTGCTTCGAAAATGAGGAAAACCATCACCATGGATGTGATATCAGATACAGTGAAATGTTCGGAAAAGGGAGAAACTGCTACAAACACTGGCCGATTACTTGGGTTAGGCCATTTGATCATGGCGACAATTACAAAGGATAAAGATCTCGTCATTGAACATGTGAAAGGTTTCTCTCCTATGAAATCCACTATGACTACTAAACAGCATAGTGGCTTAATGAATGAGATGGAAAGGTTATTAGTGCTTTTGCTGGATGACCAGCATCAACAAAGTATTCCAGTTAGCCTTATGCTGATTCAGGAGAAAGCTAAAAGATTGTTTAAGGCCGTAAAAATGTAAGAGGTGGAAAGGAGGGAAAATGAATAGTTTGAGGCCAGTAGAGGTTGGTTTATGAGGTTTGAGGCTCGTACAAATTTGCATAACCTTAACATGCAAGGTGAAGCTGCTAGTGGTGATACGAAAGCAACAAGTCACTCTCTGAGTGCGCTGGCTGAGATAAATAGGGAAGGGGGTTATCGTGCTAAACAAGTGTTTAACGTGGATGAGTCTGGCGTGTTCTGGAAGCGTATGCCGGGTCGTACATACATCGCCAAGAAGGAGAAGACAGCACTAGGCCATAAAGTCAGCAAGGAGAGATTGACTTTGCTTTTGAGGGCTAATGCTGCTGGTGACTTGTTGGTGTACTTGTCAGAAAATCCAAGGGTATTTGGAAAGATCAACTGCCTGTCATCTGGAAGTCCAAGAAGACGTCTTGGGTAACCCTTCAAATTTTCGAGGACTGGTACAACAATCATTTTGTACCAGAAGTGGAGAGATACTGTACTGCCAAGGGTTTGCCCTATAAGGTGTTGGTAGTGCTGGACAAAGCCTCTGGTCACCCTTCCCATAATGATGACTTTCATCCTAATGTCAAGGTGGTTTATCTTCCACCTAATACCACTGACTTGTTACAACCAATGGATCAGGGTGTCATAGCCTCTTTCAAAGCCTACTAGCTCTGAAGGACAATCGCAATTGCTCTCAAGGCTGCTGAGGACAAGAACTTGATTCTCTAGGAGTATTAGAAGTCTTACGATATTCTTCAAGCTGTCAAGAATATTGCTGATTCTTGGGAGGAGTTAAGCAAACGAACTTGAATGGGGAATGGAAGAAACTGTGTCTCCAGTTTGTGAATGACTTTCAGGATTTTGAGGAGACAGGTGGCTCTCACTAAGAAAGTTGTTGCCCTGAATAAGGAGCTTTAGTTGGAAGTAGGGGCTGATGATGTAACAGACCTGCTGGAATCTCATGAAGAGGGGTTATCTGCTGAGGACCTCATGCAACTAAGAAACTGTGTCTCCAGTTTGTGAATGACTTTCGTGATTTCGAGGAAACAATTGGCTGTCACCAAGAATGCTGTTGCCCTGAATAAGGAGCTTTAGTTGGAGGTGGGGGCTGATGATGTAACAGAGCAGCTGGAATCTCATGGAAAGGGGTTATCTGCTGAGGACCTCATTCAACTGGAGAAGCAGTTGATTGAAGAGGAGGAAGAAATGCCTATAACAGATCTCAAAAGATTTACAATTACGACCTTGGAATAATATTTTGCCCTGATTAAGGAAGGGTTGGCAAAGTTTGAGGTTGAGGACCCCAACACTGCCAGGTACACCAAAGATGCCAGAGAGGTCATGTTACAAGGAAATTTGGGAGGAGAAGATGAGGGCATCCTTCCAGACTTGCCTGGAACCTATCTTCAAGATGGTATAACCCCCAGCAACAGATCCTGTACCCTCTACCTCAGCTGCCACTCCAGACTCACCTGTCCCGGTATCTCCAGTACCTGCTGTAGGTTCTCCTGCCTCTCCAGACTCACCTGCCCCAGTCTATTCAGCACTTGCTTCTCAAGTTTCCTAAACCCAATAAGCCTGTCTCTCCCTCCCTTGCAACGACCCTTCCAGTGTGCAAGCAACCACAGAAGTAAAGGTAAGCAAGTACTGTATATATGTCTTAGATTATACACTTTACTTCTGCATTAGCATTGGTGGGTGACCTAGGTTCTTATTCACGTGTTCCGACTAATGCTGACAATTGGGTTATGTCACGTTTCAGGATGAAACTCTGACCTAAGCCGAAGGCCTCCTGTATATGGGTTCAATTGACGACTGGAGGCTCTAAAATTTCTTTCAGGTATCATAGGTGGCTATTCTTACTGTGATTTTCTCAGTATTTCCTATGTAGTATGTAGGGACTACTTTTTTTTATGATTGTGACACCAAGACAGGTAAAACAAAAATAACTATCTACCCTCATCAGGCCTGGGCAAGAAGAAAACATGAAAAGAAACAAAGATGAGGAGTATTGTGACTTGTCAGATGATTAAAATTCATCTTTTGAGGAAACTAGAATCCTCAAAAAATCTATGTACAGGGGGTCCTCGTTTAATGGCAGGGTTCCCACCTGACAGCTGACTTAAGTTGGATTTCGATGTAAGTTGGAAAAGACTTAAATTCGTACCTAGGTCCCCCAACCAATGTTAATAATAAATCATACAAAGCAGAGGAAAATAATATAAGTTTTTAATCTATGACAAAAAAAAAAATACTAAAACTAATTAGTATTGCTTACCTTTAAAATATAGAGTATTGATAGTAAACTTACACTACAGTACAGTACATCATTGCTTACATATACTCGTATGGTCGGCTAGTACACTGGAAGGGGCATTGCAAGGGAGGGAGAGAGTGGCTTATTGGGAGGTGGAAGCTGGAGAGGCAGGTGAGTTTGGAGATGCAAAAGAACATACAGCAGATGATGGAGGTACTGGGGCAGGCGCGTCTACAGGAGCTTTTGGTGAGGGTTCTACTTTCACGAAGAATTTGTCAAGGCAAGTCTTGAATGATGCCCTCTTCTTCTCCTCATATATATCCATGTAACACCGCAGGGTATCATTGATCCCTTTCTTGACAATATTGTACCTGGCATCGTTGGAGTTCTGAGCCTCGAGCTTTGCCAACAATTTCTCTGCCAGGGTAAACATTTCTTCCAATTCCTTGGTTGTGACTCTCTTGGGCTCTGGGCTTGTTAGTTCTTCCTCCTCTTCAATCATCTGCTTTTCTAGTTGAATGAGGTCCTCAGTAGACAACTCCTCGCCATGAGATTCCAGGAGCTCTTTTACATCATCAGCCTCCACCTCCAACTCTAGCTCCTTATTCATGACAACTACGTTCTTGGTTACAGCCTCAACTGTCTCCTCAAAACCTCAGATGTCATTCAAAAAATAGGGGCATGCTTCTATCAATGCCCCATTCAAGTTGGTTTGCAGCACCTCCTCCCAAGCATCAGCAATATTCTTCACAGCAAGATGAATAATGTATGACTTCCAGAAGTCCTTGAGAGTCAAGTTATTGTCCGTCTCAGTTGCCCTGAGAGCCATAGCGATTGTTCTTTGTGGGTAGTAGGCCTTGAAAGAGGCAATGACCCCCTGATCTATTGGCAGTAACAGGGAAGTGGTAGTAGGTGGAAGGTAAACCACCTTTACATTAGGATGAAAGTCATCCAAATGGGCAGGGTGACCAGGGGAATTGTTCAGGATAAGTAACACCTTAAAGGGCAGACCCTTAGTAGCCCAGTACCTCTCCGCTTCAGGGATAAAATGGTTGCTGAACCAGTCCTCGAAAATTTGAAGGGTTATCCAAGCATTCTTGTTTGACTTCCCGATAACTGGCAGATGACACTTCCAAATGCCCTTGGGTTTTCTGCCAAATAAACCATCAAGGGCTTCAGCTTACAGTCTCCAGCAGCATTAGCCCCCAAAAGCAATGTCAGTCTCTCCTTGCTAACTTTATGGCCTGGTGCTTCCAGAATAAGCCAGTCTCATCTACATTAAATACCTGATCGGCACGGTAACCCCTCTCCCTTATCTCAGCCAAAGCAATAGAAATAATTTTTGTGTTTTCTCATCACACTATCAGCTTCACCTTGCACTCTTATAATATGCAAATTAGCACGAACTTTAAAACGATTAAATTAACCCCTACTAGTAACAAACTCTTCACCTGCACTCCCTTCCCCTTTTTTTTGTATTTTCAAGGCTTCAAACAATACTTTAGCCTTTTCCTGTATTAGCATAAGGCTTAATGGGATATGCCGTTGATTTTGGTCTTCAAGCCAAAGCACTAGCAACTCCGCTGCCTAGTGATCACAGTAGACATCATAGGATTCGAACCTTTCATGTGATCACGGATGCGATCATTGTCTCAGGTGATCGTGGCCACAGTCGTACGGGCTAATCCGAGATTGCGGCCAATGTTCGTAGAAGATTCTCCCTTTTCAGCACGGTTTGCTATCTAAATTTTAATTTTAATTCGCTCCAAGATGTAAATACTCTCTAATACTTACAGCACTAACAACAACCCCCAAGAAAATCGAATAATAGTTACATGTCACCCAAAACTGGACAGTAACAAATATCATTATTATTCGAGTAAGCATACCAAAAATTTATATATATTACTTGAAAATAGTCAATGTTTGTTTAAAAGAAGTAGATAGTAATGTTCACATGCCAGTTTTATATCTCACTGGAACTGCTGTTTCAGATGTACTGCTCTCACACTTGAATTGGTACTTCTTCACAGGGTGGATTGCAAGACACTCAGCTGTTGTAAAGGACGTTACTTATCATTCTGTGTCATCATATTTCCTAATTTCTACAGACTGCTGCTAGCAGTGCTTTGTGGAGTTAATTGGCTACATCCCAACACGTCTGCCTTGACTACCTGGTACTCTTTTCAGCCAGTGGTATCACATTAGTACAATGTTACTGTCCATATCTCAACTCGCTCTAATGCCTCAAGTAAATCTCTATTAATTTTTAAAGAAATTATCTGATTATATGTTTATCAATACTTTATTGCTGTTTCCAATATATTTCATTTAAGGTTATACCTTTTGGTAAGCAAGGACAATATAGTCCACTTTGCTGGTGATAAATGAAAAAAAACAGGAGGCAAAATATCTACAGCTAAAGATATTCTTGAGGCAGGACAACAAATGAAGAAAGATGTAGGGTGAACTCGTTGGTGGCAATAACACTTCATGCTTAATATAAAACAGTGAAATGTCTTTCTCCTGAGCTTGCAATTAAAACAAACCAGATTAATCAAGAAACTTCTAGCTTCTGGAACTCTTACATGTGAACATCAAAGGACTGCAAGTAATGGAAAATGTTAATAGTTTGTAAAATAAAAATCATGTAGAAACATTGCAATAATTAACATAAAAAATCATATTTATAATGTTTTAAATGTATGACTGCTAACAGATTGTATAGAAATATCATATGCTAACTAGCTAGCTTTCAAATGATTATGTAGTTTTGCTAAACATGCTATAATTAGAACAGATAAGTAGAGTACCTAAATAAAGCAATAAAATTAAAAAAAATATTCACTTGTAAAAACTATCTAAAAACAGCCGTACATAGACAAGAACAGGAGTCTTAGATAAGGAATAATTTTTTCAAAACAAAAAAATAGCAGCAGCACTGGCTAATATCCTAAGCTTATGAAACAAAAACTCTATTGGTGCATCATATTAAAAACTGCACAGGCTGTACAACCACTCTGCAACACTTAAAGAAAAGAAATTTTCCATATTTCCACAATGGCAACTGATTTTGCTTGTTAAATGCACCTACTGATATCCTCTTTGTCAATCCCATTCTGAGGGAATTCAAAAGACCATGGTTTTAAAACATTAGTATAGCATTTATCAAATTTCATGTCTAGATATTAATAACATAAATAATTTGTTAAGACATTTAAAATAATGATCCAGATTTGGGATGAATTAAGCGCAATTTATAAAAGCATAATTGCATACATACTCATCATACCTAAACATACCTAACACCGACACCTGCAGCAGTCAAGGATTAGCAAGGTAGCCAATAATAAACATAAGACACAAAATAGTAAAAAAAAAAAAAAAAAAACTCATTTGAATCTCTCTAATCATACCAAGTTGCCCACAGCCATGATAATACACACTGTACAGAAAGTCAAGAAAACGTACATCGTAGAGACTGTCATGAAAATGTTCATTGCAAAAAGTCATGACAATGCACAGCGTAAAGAAAGAGTCATAAATTTGAACACTGTAATGAATATGTTCCAAGTTAAGAGACAGTCATGAAAATGCACATTTTAAAAAGACAATCATGAAAATGCACATCGTGAATACAGTCATGAAAATACACACCATAAAGAGATGGTCATGAAAATGCACATCGGAAAGAGACAGTCAAGATATTGTCAGTAGTACAGAGTCAGTCATGAAAATGCACTACATACAGAAAGAACAAGTCCAAATTCATATCCATTATTTCAGGCCACGTAAAAATCTATAAATGATGGAAAAATAGAGGAATAAGCATTCATAATCTTTAGTCATTGTGACTAAAATGTGATATGTTAATGTATAATACCCTATTTATTCCATAATTTTACATCAAACATATTAAAAATATAGTGGCAATATTTGTATATATGGTGAGAATAGGATTATATCTTACATTTATTTTTATATATACAATGCATATACTGCACAATGGCAGCCCTTGTAGGAAAGGTAAAGTGCCTGAAAGATAGTAACTGTATATATATAAAGGAAGGAATGGAAATAGTAAGTTTACATATTAATAAGGTATATTTCCCTCTTACATCAGGGGGCGACTCATAATGAATATACACATATGCTTACTTGTATACAGACACTCCCAAAATTACGAACGAGTTAGATTCCAGAAGTCCATTCGCAAGCAGAATTGTTCTTAAGTTTTTAGGTAAAAAAAAAAAAAAGTACTGTGCAGTACTTACATATGCAGTACATAAACATGCTAAACACAACTACTACATAAAACTAAAATTAAAAATAAAGTACAGGGGTATTACTGAATTTCAATACAATAATAAGAATGTTATAAATAAAGGAATACTATAAATACATTAATACATAGATTGTTGTACTTGATAGACGTAAACTTTTGCGGTGATGGATGAGAGATAGTAAGGAGTTGCCGAGTTACCTTTTTCTGTAATAAAACCAATTATATGTAGTAAATTGTAATAATAATAATAATACTGTGATAATAGTATAATAATAATAATAAATTGCAATATCTGTTGTACTGTATTAATTATCATCTCTGACAGATGCTAAGAATTTGTGGAGTTACATATAAAATTTCGTTTTCTCTTCGTAAAAACACCATTTTAATTAATAAACCATAAAACATAAATCATATTAATAAATTACAAAATGTACAGTAATAATAATACTGTATTATATACTACCAACCTTCTAAACAGGTAGCGAAAGTTGCAATGATGTAAAGGAGAACGTAAAGTTTATCAGTAATAACACAAATGTTTTTGGTTAATAACCTTAAAACATGAATAACATCAATAAACTGTAATATGTCCTGTAATAATAAGACACTGTAATAGTACATACAGTAAATTACTGTACAGTACCAACCTCTTAATCTGGGTAGCAAAGGTTTGAAGTGTTGTATGCAACGAGTTAAAAGTTCAGTGGTGACTACAGTCCCCCATTCTCGAGAGTGGAAGAGGGGGAAGAGAAAGAGGAGGCAGCATTAGGACCAAGAGGCAACGGGATGGGTTGTTATGCTGTAATAGCAAATATTTTGTTAATAAATCGCAAAACTTGTATTATATTAATAAACCGTAATATGTATAATAATGAGACATTGTAATAGTACATACAGTAAACTATGTATAGTACAGTACCAATCTTGTACAATAAATTGGTATTGAAGGTATGAGGGGTGAAGTATGCAGTGAGGTAAAGCTTAGTGGTGTCTACCTCTGTTTGCTCGAGAGCTGGGAAGGAGGAAGAGCAGGAGGCAGCGTAAGGAGCAGAATGCAACGGAATAGGTTACTGCACTGTAATCAAAGAAATATTTTTTGTAAGTAGACTATAAAATATATATTATATTAATAAATTATAATACATACAGTATTAAGCTTCTTATGGGCCTTTAAGTCTTCAATAAGGGACAAAGTCTTTTCTTGAAATATCATGAGACAATCTTACCCGATGTTGCCACTGGTGTTCTAGCCACAGCGTTATAAGTTATTTTCTGTTTCTTCAATAAGCCTTCCACTCCTATTACTTATAATAGTAGACTGCATAGGCACTGCATGCTTCATATGTTCCATAATTCGTTCCCTATCATTGTAAATCATGCCCACAGTGGAACGATTCATATTATAAGCGAGGGCTACATTCAAAATTGTTTCACCATTATTTAAATGGAAATGGCATGTCTTTTTTTTTGAAGCACCACTCACATTAATAGCCATACCCTTTCCACCACTCATGATTATTACACGATGAGTAAGATATATCATGATAAGAAACCTGATGCACAACAGAGTCTCAATATTTACAGGATGCGATCTGAGAACAGCCTGGGACAACGTGGTGACTTACAAGTACCCCCTGTACTGTGCTGCCACTAACTTTGTAGCAGCCAAATGTTGTTCTAGGCACATTCATCACAGTGCATAAAGGCTGGTTTTGTATATTTTTATAATCTTAATAATTTTTTTCTTCGGCAGAATTTGATTGTATCTGCGAATGTTCGTAATTCGATTGTTCGTAAGTAGAGGAGCGTCTGTAGTCAATTTTAATAAGATCAAAAGCATACCAAAGTATGTAACAAAATGTAGAAATGTGAATAGAGTTCCCTTCTTCATAGCAGTCTCACAGATTACTCTTCTATTTAGTTCAATCTCAAATAGTTTTTATATTGTAAAATTGTAAAATTTCAGAATAATCAAAAGTACCATACTGTATCTGCAGAGGTTACATTCCAATACTTCCGAGAAAATAAGGTACATGCACAAAAAAAAGGTTTAGTTACACAATTACAGTACATAATATAATACTTACAAATCAAAATAAAAACTTGTACCATATCTAACAAACGAAAGGATACCCTACAAATTATGTTCATTTCAGATAATAAACACAAATCCTAGATAAATATGTATGGTATATTGAAAAACAAATGAAGGTTAAATAACTTTATAAGGGTGAACAAGTTGCATATGTATATATAATATATTAACAAAGGTAAAGTGTTAGAATAAAGTTAAAGAAAGAATATATAAGAGAAACATAATAATTACACATTAAGCATAAGTAGACATTATTCATCCTCCAAGATTGTCGCTGTCCCTTCCTTCATTTCAGTCAGTGCTCTGGCTTCATGATAAAGTACAACGGGTTTGATGCCCTGAAAAAATATCTAAGTAATTACACTATACAGATATACACGAGGTAGTGAATGACATCATTTGATGAATATATATGGAAGATGGATGTTCTAAATGAACAGATCATTAAAACTTATATGCACCTATCTCCTCGGCTTTTAATTAATGTCCACAGTGGCCACATATACAGATAGGGTTACTGTATTTTCTTTATGTAGTATTTGTATACTTTTCTCCATTTTTTCGTGTAATGGAGGCTTCGTCTTTGGCAAGCATATGACGATGAGGTGCATCTTCTTGCAAATGGCAGAATAAGCCTTTCCAAGAATGCCATGTTGTTTATCAAAATACATTCCACCACACACACACACACACAGAGAGAGAGAGAGAGAGAGAGAGAGAGAGAGAGAGAGAGAGAGAGAGAGAGAGAGAGAGAGAGAGAGAGAGAGAGAGAGAGAGAGAGAGAGAGAGAGAGAGAGAGAGAGAGAGAGAGAGAGCTAGCTTACTTGTTGTTCAGCAGATCTAACAAATCCTCTATTGGAAGTGACTGTTATTGCCTTGTACGCCTGACTTGTTCCAAATATGATCCTCGACAGTTTACGAACTTTGCCACCGATCTTAATCTTGTCCTGGATATGAAAACTCTTTTGACTAAATGAGTCACAGAATTAATATGACAAATTAAAGAGTTTTTGTAGCAAAATATACAATATATAAAATATGGTAATATTAGAATAGATGAATATTCCCCAATAGTGACTTAAATTTGCCTTGTCTTGCTGTTTACTTCTGCACAACAAATTAGATACACAATATTTCTTATAACTGTTTACCTTTATATTTCATGATAATATTACAATCTAATCATACTCTTACTGGCTGTGGCACCACTAAACTGGTAACAGTTTATTGCATCATATAAATATGAAATCATGTTCTAAACCAGGCGTTAGTGGGAATATTATTTGCAGTAACTGATTACAACAGAGATATTAGTAGCCCAAGAGGAAAATAAGTACAGTTTTCAAGACAATATCCTGTACAGATATGAGAGAAATAGATACCACAATACGTTTAATTCTCTTCAAGACTAAAACAAAAAAGGCAAAAGGAATGACAGTACTCTCCAAGTAATGCAGCATAAAAAGTCAAACCATGATGACAAGGCCCTAAGAGTGTCAATCCATATTAATATCAACAAATATACTTAAATTTCACATTCTATTCCCATAGTGAAAAGAAATATGCAAGAGCAACTATTACACACAATGCAACTTTGGTAACATTAATATACATACACAACAAACCCTAGATTTCTTTTTACTGATAAAAAAAACATAATAATATGGAACACTCAATGAATAAGAAAATGGTGTCTTTGTCAACAGTTTATTTCAATATTACGTAATCTAAATTGACCATGGAGCACGTCACACAATAAGTATATTTTTCACAAGCAAAAGACGTGTTCTTCATTTACCGTAAAACGCCTATTAATGAGAGGAAAATAGTTTATGCTTTGAAGATAAAAACCACATCAGGTATAAGATTGGTATATTGCTTGAAATGTACTTTCCCCAATTTCTGCTTCAATATCATTAAACTTTGGAATTCCATAACGACAGAAAGGTAGATAAAATTAAATTTTTAATTGCAATGAAAAGTTATCTATGGGCAGATAAAAATCAATCTCTGATTGAAATGAAAAATTGAAAGGCTAAAATTCAGTACATAAAATCTCATAATTATGTAACATGAGTCAGATCCGGGTTAGAAAAAACCTGAATATAGTACTGGTAGGCTTAAGTGTGTAAAAGATCTTGTAAATTAAGATTGCTCATAAAGTACTTAAGGAATGACTAAGCTGTTGTGCCATATGGTTAGTGATAAAATTTAGAACAAAATGAGAAAACACAACTTGGGTATTAAAATAACCTCAAAAATAGGAAATATAACAGTAAATCATAAAACATGCATCCTATATTTCAAAAAAAATTATCATAGGGTCTCTGCTGTCAAGGGAAGCAGATCAAGCGTTACATACCTAGGATGAAATGCATACAACAGAGTTTTACAAGTTATAAGCAAAAAGCCTTACATCATAACACTTAACAAAACTTAAAAGGCATAAAAAGTTTTAAGTAGGATTCCACAATAGGCAAACACTGTGAATGCATAGATTCTCACCTTGAATACATCTTCCCCAGGTACAACTGTAAGTCTAGATACAAATTCTTGTGTTCTTTTCTTTTCCTGTGGCCCACCAATAGTGTTAATGATTTCTAAGAAGTGGTCTAAGGCTTCCTGGCATACAAGTAACTCACAACCTGTGAAAATAATAAACACTCCAAAAAGTAAATCATCTGCATTTATCTAGAATTTCTCGTTCTTGAGAGAATATCCAGATTGATGAATATTCTAGATTATTAAAATTATTATAAATCAACAGCAGGTATCAAGGTTAGTAGAAACTTCCTATCAAAGAAAAAATATATTCTTGAAGGCCTACAAGAATATTGGTGCCTTAATGATATTAGTCAACACTGAATTACAGCAACAGAACCAAATTACAAATCAGTATGATTAATGATAAATTACAATACTCCAGCAATGAGGATTAGAAACAGACAAGAGATGGATTATAGTAATGTAAATGAGGCTGTTTCACCAATATAAGGTTGGTAAAGTAAAATTTCAACACATCATGAATATTCGATTGGAAGAGATTTTAAAATACAGGAGGAAACATCCAGCTTGCGATGGATTCTTTTCAGAATAGTTACCAACCACAGATGTTCCTTTCAGAAGCTAAATGTGAGGTAATACAAAGGGTGTTGTAAAATATCTGGACTGGGGCAAAGATTCTTTAAGGCACCTGCAAGGAAATAGTAAGCCAATACAGGTGGGTGGAACAATAACTATGAAAGTGGGTGTAGGAGTCATCCTGATAATGTGACATAAAATAAATAATAAAATAGTTTTACTGGAAGAAACAGGAAAGGGGTGAATAGCTTTGGGTCTTTAGAATTACTGCAATAAGTCACTAGGTTCTGCTGTAGGTCTCCTTCTGAACCCAAACTCATTCCAGGAAAAGGTGGAAAAGGCTAACAAGAAACAGCGACCCTGACGAGAAATGGGTTAAAGATGGAGACAAAGAAGAAGAAGAGGGTGATTACTGACTGTTCATTACAGAAAGTTAAAGTAATGACACAAACATCTCAGTAAATCTTAAATGACATCTATTTGGATATCTACCTGATATTCTAATGAACCATAAGCAGTTAATGAGCCAGCACCATGGGTGTATTATATGGAAAATGAAAAAGGGTAAAGGTATCATATACAGACGCTCCCCTACTTACGAACAACCGAATTACGAACACACAAAGATATAAACAAAACCCTACACATTATCTATGTATAAATGTATGTATTTCTGTACTGTACTGTACTTTTACATTGTTATTACTGTATTAAAATTCATTAATACTGCATCTTTGTTTTATATTGTAGTTAACTGTCATTAGCGTAAATACTATACAGTATTGCATATGTATGTACCGTACTGTAGTTTTTTACCTCAATAGAACTTACAAACAATTCTACTTACGAACAGACTTCTGGAGCCTAACTCGTTCATAAGTTGGGGAGTGTCTGTATAAGGATGTCTTGGCTATGGCATAGAGATTGTTCATGACCAATAACTGAAATCCAGGTGTGTATCACAATGCCCATGCATATCATAAATTAAACTCACTGGAGAGAAGCACATAGTATATACAGTTTGCTGTATTAATGCTTGCAATACCTACTGACAGATACAGTTCGCAAATATCAGTAAAAAGTATAAAAAGTTTCGTTTTGAAGACTTTCGCTATCATTTATGACATGTTCATTATTATTATAAAAAAAAGGCAATAACTAAGTACAAGATACAGAAGCACTCCCCCTATAATGGTGTAACTAAACCTTGAATACATTAGGAGAGGCCAATAACTAAAAAAAAAAAAAAAAAAAAAAAAAAAAAAAAAAAAAAAAAAAAATTAGCAACGTCCTAGAGACATTTATATCAGTCATAATTATGTACAGTTACTGTTACTGAATGGCTATAATCTTAACACATCTGAATATATATCTTTAATTTTACAGATCTGTAATCAATCATGCAGCATCAAATAGTTACGAAATGCATGCATCAGGTGGTGATTTACTGACTTTTCATCATTAGAGTGACTGGGCAAATAATGTCTAAGACACACAGTCAGTAATTGTCCCATAATATATAATTACAATCTCTACCATACTTATAAAGTAAACCTAATACGGAACATGTACAACAGATTTCCAATAACTAAGTCTAGATACAGGGAAATATTAATTTGCAAGGAAAATGGATGACATCTGTCGACACAGTGAATCAGAGTTACATAAGTGTTTTACAAAATAGAGTAACGATAATTTAAATGTACAAATATTCAAACAATTGTATAAGGAATTACAGTAAGTACTGCTTGTGCAATATTTTACAACTACTGCAAAATTTAGTTAGAGCTTACTAATTGAGATATTTCTTTTTCACATGCATTAGCATGCACTAGGTTGCTTGAAATAAGGAAATTTTTTAAATGCATAGTTACTATATAGGTATACTTTTTAAGTATTCATCTAGTGGTTTAACAGTAGTTTTTCTTTTTACAGTGAGGAAATTCACATGCAAAATTACTATGCAACTATACCTTGAAAGTATTTATCTAGTGCTATTTTGACAGCATTCTTTCTTTCCCACTCTGCCTGTTCAGTGAGGGCTTTATCTGCAAAGATGAAATGCGCTCCCCCATTTGTTGTTGACGATACATATGCAATTAGAGCAGTGACATCCAAATTAATCTTTTTTATGGTTTCTCTGCCAATTGCAACACAATGTAAATCATTCCCTGAAGAAGGTCCTTGTGTAGTTGCACCTGCCATTTCTTTCTGAATTTGGGATTCATTATTATTTGAAATGGCTAACGGGACACATTGATTAAAAGACTCCACATTATTAAAATGCAATAAAGTTTCACTTTTGCTCGTTGCATTTTGCAATGTCACATCACAATCTTCATCACTAGAGATTTTATCTATTTCTTTCACTCTTTTATAGATATTCTCATCTGCGAGATTTTCATCTTCACTCTCAATAATGGAGTCACTAAATTCACTCTCTGAATCTTCGACGGTAAAGTCAGGAATACCTAAGTCCCCATCAGGTATCCTCTTTCCTTTCACAAGCACACCTAACTCTTCCAAACTGCATGCAAGACCTTCGCTTACTCCACTGAAGAACCAGAAAACTACCTGATAAGGGAAGATCTACTGTACTTATTTCAAATTTTAAGTTGGTAGACGTAAAATTACGAAGCAGACATGAATAGAGATTCAGTCTAAAGCTTCTAAACTGGAAATATGACTGATAAAATTATGACTTTCAAAAAATCAAGTTTTGAAAGAAACTTAGTTTTAACTTGATATATGAAATTATGATTTTTACTCCTCATAAAGCGCTAATGTACCTTTCCACAATTATTCAGCCACTAGATATTGCACTACTGAGTAAGCATCTCTATTTTAATCCATTAAGACCAAAGCAGTGGTTAGAGCACTTGACTCTGGAAGTGACAGACCCATAATAGAGCCCATTGCAGCTTGTTAGGAGCGGCATTGAACCTTAAAAACCCAGCACATCTGTCTGTGTCCACCCCCATAATGGGGATGAATAATTACACATAATATGGCGAAAAACAAAAAATTAAAAGGAATAAAAAAGTATAGTTGGAAACTACAAATACACATTAAAACATACCTTAGGTACAGAATAGAAAACAGGATGTTGGTCTGCCATGATTAAAAATTCCTCTGCTACTTCATCCAATGGTTTTACACCTTTACGTCCACCCATTATATATAACAAGTGTAGTGCTTTGGGACATCTCAGTATAACCTGTTTGAAAAAATAAAGAAATACCATAATACAAGTTATTTTCTAAATTAATCTACATATATGTAAATCTGTACGTCAATACAATAAAAAGGCTACAATATCCTGTAAGTATACTTATATTCAATGCATAAAACTTGGCAGTACTTTTCATAATTAGTGAAGTTTAGTAACATATAACCACCAAAGAAGAATCTACATTGAGGCTTTGTCTATAATTAAGTCACATGTGAATACAGTAATTCTAAAGTTAATATTCTATAGTTCCTCCTACGTTTCATATGATACTCTATTAAGCAAACAAACAGCAATGTGCTGTACTAAATACACAGACTTTTGTTGAACATATACAACATAACTCTATGATGATAGACAATAAATTTTCATTAAAATAAGAAAAATAACTCAATTGGTGTTATAAGTGGAGGATTTTGTAAAGATGAGCAAGCCCCAGAATCCCATGAAGAGTTATGTTAGACTAGGCTGCATTAGATTATGTTAGGTTACGTTAGACTAGATTAGGTTAGGAGACTTGCCTTGTAAATATGAATAAACTTAGAGCACCTGTGGGCTACTTTTCTTTTAAAGATCCAAACTGAAAGTTGCGTGGATATAAACTCCCAAGGAAAATATTATAATAATAATGAATGCAATTTCTCATTAAATACTAGGCAAAATGAATATCAAGATACAAAAAAGTCAACTCATACCTTAATCCACTGTTTTCCACTTTCAGCAACTACATCCACAACAATCTTTTCCAATAAGTCACTTGAAAAGTTCCTCAGGACTCCAACAACCTTCAAAAAAGCATACATTTTAGATATGTCTGAAGAACACGGTCTGTACCTTAGCCATATCAGATACCAGTTTAATGCAGAGAAAAGTAAGCTGAATTTTGACATGTATAACTACTAAATCCTTTATGTGCATTTCAACTGATGTTTCAAGTGAGTGCAAAACATCAATGGAAAAATTTTACCTGAGGAGCCTGACTTGCAACTTCATATAAGGCACCCAACTGGCCAAGGTTAGAACACAACACATGCTCTTCTTTGAGTTCACTACCCTTTTTCAACCCCTGTAAGCACAAACAAACATTTATATGCCATGTGATTTTTTATGATTATTTTTCATAGTAAAATTCAACAGTTTAGTTTCATAATATTGTTTCCCACTGATAAATCTATGAGGCCAATTTAGGATAAGTTATGGCTCCACAAATATGTACAGTATATTCTTGAGTATCTGTACATAAAGTGATCTGATTCCAAGATTAATTCGCAAGTCTTTAAATGTACACATATATACTATGAAAATTAATTCGTATAAAAAAAGACTGTTTAACAACGAGCCTTTCCATTTAATGAATATTGTCTGCTGCTGTATTATATTTTTCTACATAAATGAAGCTATACATACATGTTATAGATGGTAAAAAAAAAATATTAAAAAAATTGCTGCAACGTGAAAATATGACCTTACCATACTCACCTGAATGTAATAATGTCTATTTAATAGTCATAAGCAAAGCCTAAGACTTTTCGAGAACGGAACTTCATAATATATCTGGAAGAGCAGCAGGTATCTGTGAGTGTGAAGCAAGATGATCTTATAGCAGCTTGTGCGTAATAATTTTTTTTATTTCTTTCTCCATGAACTTTTAGAGCATTTCTTTTTTGATACAAAGAAACAAACTAATGATCCAATAATTTAGCTGGCAATAGTTGATTGTTGTTCTCTCTTATTTTAGATAACTAATATCGCTCGTCTTTGTATCATCTGCTGGTCAGTAATCAAACTCTAAGATCCAGCTTATCAATCACAAACTTTAACTTAAGCTTGCATGATCTACGCACATCACTTTTACGTACATATAGCTTCCTACTCAGAAGACATCACACTCACAAGTACGTATCAAAACGAAAACACGAATGGAGACCTCCTCCAGCCTTACATCAGCACACTACACAATTGGTTCTCCACAAACAGACTTAAATAATCCCCAGCCAAATCTACAGTGTGGATGCAAAGGTAAGTCATAGAATGTAGGAAGCAAGTATATGAGTAGGTGGGAGGAAAAGTGTGATGAGATAAAGGTATTTGTGAATGAATGCAGAGAGAAGGACGAGAAGGACATATGAAGGAGTGACTGTGCTGAAGAAATTGTACGGAGAAGAGCACTGGAATGCATGAGAGGATGCAAAGAACAAGATGAATGTGATGGAGATGAGGTGTTATAGAAGTATGATAGGTGCATCTAGCATAGATGTAGTAAGAAATGAGGAAAAAAATCAGAAAAGAGGTGTTTAAGGAAGGCTTTCTATTAAGTTAGATCAGTGAGGGTTAAGATGGTTTAGACATAAGGAAGAATGAATGATGAACGAATAGTAAAGAGTGCGGAGAGCAAAGTAATTAGAGTAAGACCGAAAGGAAGAACAAGAAATTACATGGATGAATGGGTTGAAAGGCGTATTAGATGCAAGTGGTATGTCAATGGAGCAGAGAAGGAAGAGTACAAGAAATAGGAATGAGTGGAGGAAGACTGTTTATAGGTGATGTGGGCCAATGGGATTTCTTATGCTTGCTAGCATAGTAAACTGATATTTGTGGGTGTGGGGGGGTACCATTAGAATGATTGGACGAAGTGGTAGGTTTAAACCAACAATGGCTGTCAGGCCTCGTGATGGAAGACCCTTACCCACTTATCCTGTAGTTGTCTCATATGGCTAAGATAGAGATTGAGGTTTAAATATATTATCTGTATAGTTCTATAAAGTTGTTTGTTTCTACTTCAAATATACAAATGACCTTCTGAAAAACTGAGCCTGTATCACCAGCTACAAAGCATGCAATCTGAGCATATATCGCCAGCTACATAACATGCAATTAAATCATGTATGGAACTATATATATATATATATATATATATATATATATATATATATATATATATATATATATATATATATATATATATATATAATATTTTCAAAGTGCGGCAAATACTTGAAATAATGTGACGACCCTTAATTACTGCTACGACATAGCTGGTACAAGTACAGCTTTGCTGGGATGTATATTGTGCTTCTCTGAAGGACAGTCATATGCAAACACATTAGCATGTTATAGAGTCATTCCTCTGGTAATGCATGCTCTTCTGTTTGCATGCATTATCACCAACTCTGTTTACCTCATATGAAAACGATGAAATCGCGAATACCTTACTCGCAATACGTACTAACCTTATTCAAAAAATTTATTTCCGATTTGATGCGTTTCCTGAGCTTGGTAGAACCCTTAACTCCCATTTTATCCAGGTCATCTATTCTAGAGAGAAGAACTTCCGCTTCCGATATCTTCTTCAATGCTAACTCCGTTGCCATTTTCATTCAAGTATAAATGTGATCGACGCAAAATTTAATAAATAACTCTTATGTATACGAACTTGACTTCATACATGACATCCCTCGACAAAGTACCATCCAATTATGTTATTCTGTGTTGTAGTGGTTTCTGTTGTTGTTGGATACGGTGTCACGTAAAATCAATACGTAACTAGGGGCACTATGGTGTAATCAAAATTCCATGAACCCGTGCATAGCATGTGACTTTTTTTTTCTTTTTTTCTTTTTTTTTTACACCAAACCAGCTCAGTTCTGTATCAACAAAGTTGGAAGAAAAATAGATTAAAACAAAATTATACAAATTGAAACTTTAATGTACTACTGCATGCATAAACTCCAATCACGATCATGGGAAATCATTCATGAATGTCCTGTATGGAAGAAGGCGGAGTCTACGTGATGATATATTGCTTATATTGGAGATGTCATTTGAATGGAATGGTAGAGAGGATATAGAGAGGTTGCTGACGTAGTAGTGGTGTAGCTGTGGTGAGACACTGTGGTGAAAGTTGTAATGGATCGATGATTTAATAGGAAAAATCAATTGTTGCTTTATAGATACAATTGTATCTATGACCATCAAATTGATGTTGCGTGGAAAAGGTTTAACAAGGATATTAATGGCAAAAACAAAGAGAAAATAAGAATTTTTTTTTTTTTACTAAAAAGGGGTTAATAATTGATTACAGTCAAGGAAGCAACAGAACTATAGAACTCAGTAAAATAGAAAGGAGCACTGCACATATTTAGCAAATAAACATAAGCAGGGAATATAATAAATATGATATAATATAAACTTTTTATCAGTCATAACAAGAATCATACAGTCTAGCTATAAAGAATCATAGAAAATGCTTATTGTTGTCATTGAAAACTGACAAGAACTACGACCAGACATCACTGTACTAGAGCACACACAAACAGTGATAGACAGCAAATAATTACTATATATAAACCAACAGACACCTTAGACAGAGGAATATTTTAAAAGTCTTTACAACGCTAAAACTGAAAAAAAATCTACAAAATCTAAGAATAACAGTGAATAAGGCGATGACTTAAAAAATGTAAATAATAATAATAATAATAATAATAATAATAAATGAAATAAAATAAAATAGATAATAATATAATCATATTCTTCACATCATAATACAAGAGCAAAAAAAAAAAAAAAAAAAAAAAAAAAAAAAAAAATATATATATATATATATATATATATATATATATATATATATATATATATATATATATATATATATATATATATATATATATATATATATATATATATATATATATATATATATATATATATATATATATATAATAATGACACAAATTCTCTGTACAGTATTTATAGCGTTGTAATAATCGGGTTTAGGAATGTTAGAATACACTAAGATGGGTTTTAAACAGGACAAATGGAGGGTATTTACTTCTTTCATAAGACAAATAAGAACAAAAAGAAGAAAAAAAATTCCAAAGCAAAAGAAGAAGAAGAAGACTTCATGTGACACGTTAATACTAATACTGTTAATTGTACATGAGTGAAGTGTTTACATGCAAAGCCTAATTTATATCATTTATATTAATATTACTATTATAAAAGACTCAAGAGATACTTACTGGTAAACAAAATTATAAGAAACACTAAACGTATTCCATCCCATCCTCGTGGCTCAGTGGATCAACTCTTAGCTCACAACCAAGCAGTCCGAAGTTTCAATTTTTCGTAATCAAATAGTATTCATTCATAATGGCTATTTGCTTTAATAATGAAAAAAATAACTGATCTCCGAGGAAAGGCCTCGAGAATATTAGTGCTTGACTCTAGAATTAATAATTTCTACCAGACAAAAAATTAAACAATAAAAATTATTCCAGTTTAAAACCTAATTAGAAATAAGTAATAATTTTGAAATGAAATGACAGTGTATATATATATATATATATATATATATATATATATATATATATATATATATATATATATATATATATATATATATATATATATATACTTCTTTGCAGGATGTAAGAAAGTACTTTTTTTAGTGTAAGAGTAGTTGATGATTGGAATTCGCTAAGCGAGGAGGTAGTAAATGCTAATTCATTCCTTAGCTTTAAGGACAAGTATAATAAGTATCACTAAGTAAAAAACGGAACCGACCAGGAGATGGATGGGGCATGGGGCTCTTTCTCGTAAGCACAATTGGGTAATAACAAGAGACAGAGAATGAGAGATCTAGGAGTAAACATACTGGCATATTTGTCGCCACAAAAATGCATATAAATGGCATAGCAAAGGCAGCAGATGCTTCAGATATAAGGGTAGCCCTCAGACTTATGGACAACGAAATGTTCAGAAATATTTATACAACTCATATGAGCTCAAAGCTTAAATATGCAGCCCCCTCTTGGAATCTTCACTTGAAAAAGCACAATAAGCAGGAAAAAGTTCAAAGACATGCCACTAAACTGGTGCCAGAAACACGCAATCTTAGTTATGAGTAGAGGCTCAAGGGAATTAGACTTAACATCACTCGAAACTAGAAGAATGAGGAGGGATATGGAGACGGTTTTTAAATTCTTTCATGGTTTTGACAGAGTGGATAAGGATCGATATTCTGATGTAACTAGCTCTAGAACTTGAGGTCATAGTTTGAAGCTTCGTAAGAAAACTTCTTTGCAGAATGTATGAAAGTACTTTGTTAGTGCAAGAGAAGTTGATAATTTGAATTTGCTAAGCGAGGAGGTAGTTAATACTAACTCAATCCATAGTTTTAAGGACAAGCATGATAAGTATCACTAAATACAAAATGGAACTGACCAGGAGACGGGGAGTTACGAGAATGGGTCTCTTTCCCGTGAGCACGAATAGGTATTTACACACACACACACACACACACACACACACATATATATATATATATATATATATATATATATATATATATATATACATATATATATATATATATACAGTATATATATATATATATATATATATATATATATATATATATATATATATATATATATATATATATATACAGTATATATATATATATATATATATATATATATATATATATATATATATATATATATATATATATATATATATATATATATATATATATATATATATACAGTATATATATATATATATATATATATATATATATATATATATATATATATATATATATATATATATATATATATATATATATATATATATATATATATATATATATATATATATATATAAACTTAACACTAGACCAACTATCCCACATTCAGTTGACATTATTTTAAAAGGAAGGAATATCACATAACACAAGAACCCATCAAGTTTCTTTCTTATCATCTAACTATTAGTCATAAGTATTAATTTTAGGCACTGCAAACAAATACATAACAATTATTGACAGTATTGACATATAATACCATGATGCAGGGCAGAGAAGGTTTCAGTAACACAGAGGCGCTCGAAGGGGAACTAATCTCTCTTCTGCTGGTTATTTAATACCTATGCCACTTACATGTGGGCACATAACCCCAGTTAGTCTTCAGTCGTCGAGAACAACAAGAATCTAGTATACCTTTTACTCACAATGGATAGGATCCTGAGAATGTATTGCAAGGTAAGATATACGGGTTAGTTATATATACATTTTTTTTATTTATGAGTGTGACACCAAGGACGGCCAAAGAAAATTACCCTCAAGGGTTCGGCGGTAAGAAAACGTAAGGCATATATAACAAGAAATGGGGAGTGACGTGACTTGTCAGATGTGAAAGGATAGTAAGAGATGTGTTATGAGTGACTCACAATAGACCGGATATTTCAGCTATAATGAAGGTAAGATATTGACGTTATAATAATATTACTGAATGTAAGAAGCTATAATTATAGTGCAACTTAAGTTACGGAGAATATATCTATACAAGAGGTGGCATGATCGACCTATACTGCGTTGCTTCAGCGATATTGCAAGTAAAGCATAGCTATAAATTATGGTCATATACTATTCACAATATTATTTACAGCAGTTTGCATAATTCATCATTACTACATAGTAAAATATACGTACACATAGATGATATATTTATAAAATATACAATGGGTACATTAGGTATATTACAAAGAATGAAATAAAAAATTATAAAATTTATAGTTCTCAAAAGGCAGGTTGCGTCACCTTACACTGCTGTAAGTTTTATCCAAAGTACTAATAATAAGTAAGATTTCGTAACTGTACTGAAATATAACATTTAAAGGATATACTTCCAATACTTATAACGGGTATACTAGGCTACTTCAACTATTCTGAAAAGGAAGATATATATATATATATATATATATATATATATATATATATATATATATATATATATATATATATATATATATATATATATATATATATATATATTCGTTTTATGTGTCATTATTGATCCCTATTATGGGGTGGCCATAGACAAAATCTGAATGGAGAACTGAGGTTAAATGCCCTTCCGAGTGCCTCATTGGTGGTCTCTATTTCGGGTTTGTCAACTCCCGAGACAAGCACTATAACCACTCAACTACCGTGCTCCCAATATATATATATATATATATATATATATATATATATATATATATATATATATATATATATATGTATATGTATGTTTGTATATATATATATTTAGTGTGGCATCGGGACAGGAAAAAAAAACTGCTCTCATCAATAAAGGCCCGGGCACGAGAGAACAATTAAGACGAAGGAAAAGAAAAAGGTTATGGACAAGGAGGAGACGAGGTAATGATACACAAAGGAAAAGAACAGACTGAAAAAATAGTCAAAGTACAGAAGACCCAGAGATATGGAGGATTAGGCCCTGAGATGACGATAGATTCGCTTTTTGAAGGAAGACAGATTATGAGAATTTGGATAGACAGAAGGAGGAAGAGAGTTCCAGAGTCTGGAGGTAGATGGGAAGCTGTCACTGCACCGACAAATCTCTCACACAGTACCTGTGAGACAAGGCTGCTTAAAATGGATAAGACAGCATTACTGCTGTTCATGATATAGTGGCAAAACTCATATAACTGATAAATAAGTTGTTTAAGGTATAATAAAGGTTAAGATACGCAATATGCGTATATATTCTATGCACAATAAATGGCGTATTTCATGAAAAAAGATAGAAAGATATATATATATATATATATATATATATATATATATATATATATATATATATATATATATATATATATATATATATATAAGGTATCTATTATTTTTTATTACTACTATTATCATTATTATTATCATTATTATTATTATTATTATTATTATTATTATTATTATTATTATTATTATTATTATTATTATTATTATTATTATTATTATTAATGTGAACACACGTAATATTCTTACAAGTAAGTCCTAATCTATGAGTGTCATCTGAAGTCATGTTATTATTATTTATTTTTTTTGCTTTCTCCAATTTCACAGATTCGTCGTCCCAAGACGCAGTGGTTAGCGCTTGGTGTCATATCGCTGCTCATGCAAACTCTAATTGTGCACAGTAAGTCTATATGTGCACAGTCATTCTAAATGAGTACAGTAAGTCGAATTATGCACAGTATATCTAAATGTTTAAAGTAATTCCATTTGTGAACAGCAAGTTTCACTGTACGCAGTTAGTCTAATAGCTTACAATAAGTCGAATAGTAGACAGTAATTTTAATGGTGCACAGTGAGCCTAGACACAGCAAGTCTCACTGTGCACAGTAAGTCTTATAGTTCACAGTAAATCTATAGTAAGTCTAATTGTGCACAATAAATCATACTTCCCAAGATATTGAATGTCGTCATAAGATGACAGCTCTCTTATCATCATAATTATGCAGCACATATCTAACATGGTATGCGTTCTTCTGGATACTACTACTACTACTACTACTACTACTACTACTACTACTACTACTAATAATAATAATAATAATAATATTATTATTATTATCATTATTATTACTATTATTATTCTTATTATTATTATTGAAAAAAAAAAAAAAAAAAAAGAATCCTCTTATAAACACACAATTAAGTCTCCCAAAGCAAAACGCCCGATACGCGTCTCATTCAGGAAATAACTGTCATTAAACATTGATACAGACGATATGGAAATGAAATATCTCTTTCTGAAAAAAAGTATCTATGTCATTTTATCCTTTGTCCCCGAATTCTATTTTCCACATGTGGTGGCCAAACACTGATGTAAACTGCGATTACTCACAAGGAGTTACATTTTACTTGTTTACAATGTCTTTATGCAATTTTCATTTGATAAAATTTTCTGGACGCGTTATGTGTCACTGTTGATCCCAATTATTATTATTATTTTTTTTTTATGATTGTGACACCAGGACGGACAAAAAATATATAATAAAATAAAACAGCTCTCATCGGCCCTGGGCACGAAGAATATAGAAAGTAAAGAGAAACAGAGATGGGGAGTGCTGTGACTTGTCAGATGTAAAGGAATAATAAGAGATGTGTAATGAATATCCAAGAATATTTCAATGTTGATGTAGGCATAGAAACAAACAAAACAAAACAAAACAAACAAACTTTATTTCCATTTCAATACAATGGGTATCCGTCAGCCAGGGCAAGCCCCAACCCCCCACTGTGGTGTCCAACCACAGCAGTTCCTGCCAGTAAACAGCTTAAACTCTCGGTCTTGGACGGGAACCGATCTTTCGACCTCGTGAATGCGAAGCCAGCGCGTTACCGTAACTGGTGATGAACAAAGATAGAAAGCATTAGTAAACAAACGCTATCTTAATCGAATATTTTAAAAAAATATGACAAAGGTAATTAAGAGAAAATGACAAAGGTAATTAAGAGAGATAAGGGTAAAATTCCCATTCGAACCCCCTTAAAAATATGACAAAGGTAATTAAGAGAAATATGACAAAGGTAATTAAGAGAGATAAGGGTAAAATTCCCATTCGAACCCCCTTAAAAAATATGACAAAGGTAATTAAGAGAGATACGACAAAGGTAATTAAGAGAGATAAGGGTAAAATTCCCATTCGAACCCCCTTAAAAAATATGACAAAGGATTAAGAGAGATATGACAAAGGTAATTAAGTAGAGATAAGGGTAAAATTCCCATTCGAACCCACCTAAAAAACAAGGACAAGCTGCTGCGAGATGAATATGTTTGCCACAAAGCTGGGTGGGAACCGCGGATGCGTAGTGGTTAGAGCACTACACGACTAGGGAAGCGACACACTCGTGAGTGACCCACCATTGGGCATTAGGAAGGGCGTCCAAGCTTAATAGTTCAACTTCAGTTTGTGTCCATCTCCATAAAGGAGACTAAAGGGGGGTTTACACTGTCAAACGGTTCGTCGAACGCGGTTCGACAGACAAGTGTTTGAAGCGATGCTCGAACGTGTGAACAGGGTATTTGGTTGTCGAACACAGAACCGTGTTCGACAACCAAATACCCCGTTCACACGTTCGAACATCACTTCAAACACTTGTCTGTCGAACCGCGTTCGACGAACCGTTTGACCGTGTAAGCCGCCCTTAATAGTGACACTTAGAAATGCAAACAACATGTTATAAAGTATGGTCATACTGACTATGGCAGGTTTGCTACCAAATGACAACTCTGGAGAGGGGGATGTTTCCGGATCAATCCCAGATGAGACACCTAATGTATAATTATTATTAGGTGCTTAATCTGGGAGTGAGGTTAAGCTACGTTATTATAGCTTAAGGGAGGTTTACACGGTCAAACAGTTCGTCGAACTGAAGTGATGTTCGAACGTGTGAACGGGGTATTTGGTTGTCGAACACGTTCCAAGTTACACGGTCAAACGGTTCGTCGAACGCGGTTCGACAGATAAGTGTTTGGAGTGATGTTCGAACGTGTGAACGGGGTATCTGGTTGTCAAACACGTTTGTCGAACGTGTTCGACAACCAAATACCCCGTTCACACGTCCAAACATCACTTGTCTGTCGAACCGCGTTCGACGAACCGTTTGACCGTATAAACCCCCCTTAAGTCACTACACGAAACTCACATTTCCCTCTTTTAACAGGTTCCCCAGTCAGTCTGAGAAGATCATCGTCGACTATTTATATCTCATCCTTCAAATCCAGTGTCAAAGACAGGAGACAAAACGATAATTTCATCTCAAACGACGAGGCTGCCGTCCCAAATGCTATTAAGTTAAATAGAAATAAAGAATATGAAGGTAAACATTAATTTACTGGTAAACTATATGTCCATATGGCACGGAATATTCTAATTTAATGAGAAGATGCATGTAATGTTACTTTACGTTATTTCGAAAGGAATGTAACACAGACTTTAGTTTTAAGTTTCTCTAAAATGAAATACCCTTTATGATGAACTAGGATATATATATATATATATATATATATATATATATATATATATATATATATATATATATATATATATATATATATATATATATATATATATATATATGAAACATATTTTTACCCCTGGCCGGGAATCGAACATAAGACACGTTATCATTGTGCCAAGGCGTTACCAACTTCACCATCGAAGGTATAAAAGAAACAAACTTCTCAGCTAACTGCTTAGCTATGGAATTAACACATGCAACTGAATGCCTATGTATATTTTACTACTTCTTTCCAACCGCACCCGTGGAGTGCATTCGCATTTAATTAAAATCACTTGCTATATACGAATCAATAATGATCAAATAAACACATAACTATATCAGAAAACAAGGAACAACATATTTTGTCCTTGGCTTAGCAGTTAGCTCAGAGGTTTGTTTATCCTTTTATATATTTGGTGGTGAAGTTGTTAGCGCTTTGGAACGCTGATAAGGAGTCTCGGGTTTGAATCCTGGCAAGGGGCAAAACACTTTCATGTTTCCATATATATTAATGTATTTATTCGATCATTATTGAAGTCTATATGGCATGAGGTTTGAATTAAATGTGAAAACGAGCCACGACTGACGTTGGGAAGCAGTAAAATGAACACAGGCAATCAGTTGAATGTGTTCATTCCTTAGCTTTGTAGTTAGCTGAGAATTCTATTTTTTCTTTCATACCTTTGGTAGTGTAGTTAGTAGTGTCTTGCACACTGACAATGTGTCATAGGCTTGAATCCCGTCCATGGGAAAATATGTTTCCTATTTTCACATGTTAATGTGTTTATTTAATCATATATATACAGTATATATATGATGTTATTTCACGAGACACACATGAATGTTGTAAATGTGAATGGTTATGGCTACGTATAGAAACTGAAATACATTTTTGAGATCCTTAGTAACTAGTACTTCCAAGAGCATTACTTATCTTCAGAGGAATCGTCTGAAGATAAGTTTATACTTGAAAGTACTAAGTACTAAAGATCGCAAATTTTTTTTCAAATTCCTTACTTAGCCATAAGCATTCATTCATATATATATATATATATATATATATATATATATATATATATATATATATATATATATATATATATATATATATATATATATATATATATATATATATATATATTATGCAAAGTCAAAACTAACTATTTACTTTTATATTGTCGCTCAAAGTGGTATGAGATCTAACTTCCTTTTATGCATGCTCAAAAGTCAAAGGATTGAATTCTTTTGTTGGTGGCAAGCATTTATAGCGCTTACAACAATAAAAACAACAACAACAAGAACCACAATAATAATAATAATAATAATAATAATAATCTGAGTTGGGAAGGCAGTGACAACTTTAATTTTAGCAATAGAAACCCAATGTCGAGCTATTTGTGTGTAATAATTAATTACATAAAATGAAGCTCTTTCTTTCTACTGAAAACATTTTCAAGATTCCAATGAACTTTATTGTTAAAGAAATATATCCTTTAAAAAAATATAAGTCCTTAACAAGAAAGTTTATTGGAATCTTGAAAATAATTTCAGTGGAAACTGAAAGCTTGATTTTAAGTAATTAATTATCAAACACCAACAACTTTACTGCGGGTTTCTATTTCAATAATAACAACAACGAAGATAATAATAACTCAAGCTGAACTGCACAGCTTTCAGAAACCTATGCACTGTGATAGTGCTAATGGAAGTAGGCAGGAACAATCTGAATAAAAGATTAAGCATAACCCTTAAACTCTAGGACAATGTTGTCTGTATATGTTTCTGATCATTTGGCAAGGAAGAGATGAAACATAGCCATAGGCTGCATGACTGACTTATGCCAATGAATATTATTTCTTTTTGGCAGGAACTCAGACAGATATTATCAACGGGATCAACTATAATATAGATGAGAGGTTAAACGCAGTGTCTAACTCAAGCTACTCTCCTGAAACTTCGTCTGAGCTTCCCATTACCAACTATCGTATCGGTTGCATTAAGGAAGAGATTGACATTCTAGCCGAAAATATCCAAGATATTTGTTCTTGCTTTACTGATATTGACAATTACGCCAAGAAAGTCATATCAATGGAAAAAGTACGCGTTCCCTCTTTTAAAGACGTCTATGGGCTTAAGGATATTATTACACATTACAATGATCATGTAAAGGTGGCTAAGCATCACTGTTATCCCTGGAGGAGGGACGTCAGCCACGCAGGAAGCATTGTGAGATCTGTCAAAGAGATGATAACAGAAGCCCAAGAGTTTTCACCCAAGATCAAACACGACTTTGCAAAGATACAAAGACTGGTGGCAGATGTTGTAAAAGATCATGAATACATAATCGATCCAGACTCTCACCTTACAAAAGCAGAAAATGAAAGCGGAGAAACGGTGAAAAATAGCATAACGAGGAATGACTTCTACCTATCAAATACCATCATAACTTTCAACGCGAGTAAAGGAGCAGAAATGCGGAATAATATCGAAGATAACATAGTCTCTAAAGCAAAACACGAGGTTGAAGCTCTCATTGATTATTTAGAAGGTATTCGCAATGCTGCGGCAGTCGAAAAACGTAAAGTTGGGCATATTAGAAGTCGACTTCGAAAATTCAGAGAAAATCTATTAAGAGATGCAACGGCTTTTAAAAAACATCGAGCCTATTCCCAGAATGGAATCAGGAGCCTGAAAAGGGAGAGAGACAGTAACAATCAAGAACTGGTCAGTATCCAGAGAGATATACAAGAACTGAGAAGATGGACGGGGGAAGAAAGAAATCAAATTCTACATTTGAAAAATGAGATCCATTTTGGTCAGAATGAACTAAGAATTCTCGACCACAACTTCAAAAAGTTAAAAGCTTCAAAGCCTAGGAAATGCCTCCGTGTGGTTCCAATCCCTGGGTCGAATACCAAAATCCAGATGGTTCGGGATGCGAGAACTAAGGAGAATGAAAGATTGGAGCAGAAAAGAGCAGTTGTTCAAGAGCGAATGGAACTGGTAAAGAGTCTTCAGTCCCAGATGGCTGATGGTAACAAGAAAATAGCCTATTACCAGAAAAGGATCTCGCATCACTTGACAAGGTCAAAACAGATCGAAGACGAACTGGATTATTTTAGTAAATTTGTTGTGAATTTGCAGAAGGTGGAACAGGAAGCTGATCAGATCCTGCCCCTGATAGAAAAAGCGATTACTGGAATTAGCCAACTGAAAAACATTTTTGGTGTGGTAAAGCAGGACCTGGAAGCTGTTGTAGAAAAAGCCAAGCAAGCCAAGAGTGAAATCGACATACTTAATGTAAAATATCTTATTTATGGTGAAATCAGGTCTCTAGAATGCAAATGGGAACAGGCTAATGAAAAAATAGTTTTATTGGGTCAATGCAGCAGAGAATTAGATGAAATAGGTGAAGGGTCTCCGTAACAATATTCTTAATAGGTCAAAGCTTGTGGATATGCATATATTAAAGTAATGAACAAATAAAGTCTTGAATCAGACAAAGAAAACATTATATAAATCATTATTGTTATTTGTTTCAATAAAAATTTTGCTGAAATTGATTTTAACTGTGGTTACTGAAACTGTATATGACTTCCTGAAGATGAAACGGAAGCCGCCGCTTTCACACCAAAGTGGCAACGTTGCAAGTGTCACGCCAGTTGAAAATGAACATCTGGAAATATATGAAACCTTTCACACAAAAGTGGCGTGACACATCCCATGCGCCACGTGCAACTTGAGATGCAAGTCGCACGTGGCTCGTGGGACGTGTCACATCACTTTTGTGTGAAAGGCTTCATATATATCTGGATGTTCGTTTCAACTGGCTTGCCATGTGTGAAATGCCACTTTGGTTTGAAAACGGCCTTGAATTTTATTAGGAAAACGATTTGCAACTGCAATGCAGTTTGTAATAAGACACATTACTATTTATACTTGTTCCGGTTTTACGTAACGGACTCCCTTTTCTACCAAGGGTTAGGACGCTTGCCTTCTTACGAAGGACTTGTTTTGGCAGATGTAATCGTTACCATGAGTGCATGCCCTTGCTAACCTCAGATCGTAACGGGGCGCGATCCCTCGACCTGAAGCCTCAGTGTCGAGGACGCTACCGCTTGAGCCACAGTGACTACTCACATTACTATTTATACTACGACTGTTAATATAGATGTTGACAGAAAGTGGCAGCACAGTTCAAAAACTTGATACAGACTCAGTAATCTTTATTTCTTCTGCCAATGCAATTCAACATGGGTTGTAATTGAGATATATATATATATATATATATATATATATATATATATATATATATATATATATATATATATATATATATATATATATATATATATATACAAAAACCTCATTCTCCCTTGTAAGGGGGGTGGCCGAGCCAAGAAATGAGCATTTACTACGATCCACATACACACCTCAACCACTCCTCTCAGCTCCGTGGGGATAGAGGGTTGCCACGTCTACCCCCCTTCCACCCTGCTTGGGTCACCCACATGGTAGGAGGGCAAGGATATTCTACAATGAGGCCCGACAGCCGCAGCTGGTTTACCCCCCGCTGCTTCATCACAAGGTAACTCCCCTCACACCCGTCCACCGCAGTTCACTGAGCTAGCAGGTGCGAGAAATCCCTTTGGGCCGCGTCATATATGCATAATCTTCCTCCACTCATTCCTATCTCTTGCATGCACTCTTCCCTGTTCCACTGACATTCCACGTGCATTCAGTGCTCTTTTCACTCCATTCATCCATCTCATTCTAGGTCTCCCTCTTGACCTAACTCCAATTACTTCTGCACTCCACACTCTCTTCACTAATCGTTCATCACTCATCCTTTCCATGTGTCCAAACCATCTCAACACTTACTGATCTAACCTATCCGACAGCTTCATTCCAACACCCGTTCTCTGCCTGACATCCTCATTTCTTACTCTATCTAATCTAGATAGACCAATCATACCTCTCAAACACCTCATCTCCATTACATTCAACTTGTTTCTTTCATCCTCTCTTGCATTCAAAGTCTCTGCTCCATACAATGCTGTCGGCACAGTCACACTTTCATATATCCTTCTCTTTGCATTCATTCCCAAATATCTATTTTTCATGACACTTTTCAACCCACGTAGACATTTACTAGCTTCCTTCACTATGTGATTTACCTCTACATCCACTCGTCCACTCTTTGATACATGTGACCCTAGATACATAAAACTCTCAACTTCTTCAAGCAACTCCCAATTCACTCCTACATTCAATCTGCCAACATTAACACTCCTTGTGCATCTCATGACTTAACTTTTACCAATATTCACCTGCAACTTCCTTCTTTAACACACACTAATAAACTCAGTCACCAAATGATTCAATTAATTTTCAGTATCAGCCACCAGTACAGCATCATCCGCAAGTAGCAACTGACTCAATTTCCACAACCTTCCCTCCTCACCCACTAGTTCCAAGCCTCTGTCTAATACTCTTTCATTTACTTCCCTTACCACTCCATCCACATACACATTAAACAACCATGGCGACATTACACAACCTTGACGTAGCCAAGCATTCATCTCAAACCAATCACTAATATCATTCCCAACTCTCACGTATGCTCTACTATTTATCTAAAAACTATTCACCGCATTCAACAAACTTCCACTTATTCCACACAGTCGCAACACCCTCCACAACCCCTTTCTATCTACCCTGTCATATGCTTTCTCTAAATCCATAAAGGCCCAAAAAGTGTCCCTCCCTTCCAAGAACTTCTCACACACCTGTCTTACTGCAAACACCTGATCCACACATCCTCTTCCCTTCCTGAACCCACACTGCTCTTCCCCAATCAATCTTTCAGTACCTTTCCTAATTCTCTCGATTAACCTTCTTCCATACACCTTACCAACTACACTCAACAAACTAATTCCCCTAAAACTACTACACTCATACTTATCTCCCTTCCCTTTGTAGAGTGGAACTACACATGCACTCTTCCAATCAACTGGGACCCTCCCTTTCCTGAAGCATACATTCAACAACCTAACCATCCATTCTACTAATGCCTCCCCACCTTTTAACAAGCATTCAGCATGACACCCATCTATCCCTGGTGCTTTACCTGCTTTCATTGCTCTCAATGCTAAAAGTACCTCCCCTTTTGTTATTTCTCTATTGTTCTCACTGCCTAACATTGGCATTCTCCATTCGTTTTCCACAGCCACAATCTCTGCCTCTCTATCATCTTCCTCATTCAGCAGGTTCTTGAAATATTCAGCACATCTCTCTCTCATTTTTATTTCATCCACTAGCAATTACCCATCGGCTCCTTTCACTCTCTCCTCCCTACCATATTCACCTTTCCTCACTCTTTTCACTTCCTTCCAAAACATCTTTTTATTCCTTTCAAAATTCTCAGACAAGCATCTGCCCCACATTACATCCGCTTCTCTCTTTGTCTCCCTCACCACGTGCTTTGCTAATCTCCTCTTTGCACAATAACTTTCAAACGTCTCTACACTACCTACCTGCAACCATACCTTGTAAGCCCGGTTCTTTTCAGCCACTACTGCACAAACCTGCTCATTCCACCATTCACTACCTTTCCTTTTACTTCCACCAGTTAGTCTCCTTCCACACACTGCCTCGGCACACTTCATAACCTCCTCCTTGAAACAGTCCCATTCTTCTTCCACTCCCGCCTCCACTTTCTCTTTCACTACATTCCACACATTTCTCACACTAACCTTATACTCACAGTCTTTCTCTTTCTTATACAGTTCATTAACTTTTAGCACCTCTCTTCTTCTCTCGCTTCTCCTCTTTTCTCCCACTCTCACTCTACTTTCCACTAAATAATGGTCAGATATTCCACTACTATCTCCTCTCAGTACATTCACATCCAATACTCTTCCAATCACCCTCCTGTTCATCACAACATAATCTATTAATGCTCTGTCAACTACTCTTTCATTATCCACTCTGACCCATGTATACTTGTGCACATCCTTCTTTTTAAATATAGTATTAAATATCAACATCTCTCTCTCAGTACACATTTCTATCATTTTCTCTCCATTCTCATTCCTACCAGGTACTCCATTATTCCCAATTACACTGTCAACTGGCTCATTCCCTACTCTAGCATTTAAATCTCTCATCAACACCACATTCACATTCATTCCCAAATCTTCTAAATACTCATTCAATTTCATCCAAAATTCTTCTCTATCTACCTCATTTCTTTCACTGCCAGGGCCATATGCACTCATAAACTCCCAAGCCTCGCATCCCAGCCTCATTTTAGCCACTATTATTCAAGAAGATACTTCCTTCCATTCTACCACACACTTATTCATATCTTCACTTAAGATCAGAGCCACTCCCTCTCTTCCTCTCCCCCTCTCAACTCCAGACACCCTACCTATCACTGTCCCAAATGTTACCTCACCATTCCCTTTTATCTTAGCTTTGCTCAATGCAAGCACATCTATCTTTCTCTCCACAAACATACTCCCTATCACCTCCCTCTTACTTTCATTTACACCACAATCACGCACATTCATAGACCCAATTATTAAGGTTCTGGCTAGATCTCTCCTGCCAGAATACCCCCACATCTCTTGGCTATTCGTAGGAAGTAAAGGATTCCCAGTCCCCCGCTCCGCCCCATTTAGTCGACTTTTACGACACGCAGGGAAAACGGGAGGAAGTGTGTATATATATATATATATATATATATATATATATATATATATATATATATATATATATATATATATATACATATATATATATATATATATATATATATATATATATATATATATATATATATATATATATATATATTATATATATATATATATATATATATACATAAATATTTATTATTTTTCTTTTTTTTAAGAGTATGACACTGGGACAGACAGAAACTGCACTCATCAATAAAGGCCGGGGCACGAGAAAATACCAAGACGAAGGAAAAGAAAAAGGTTAAGGGCAAGGCAGAGATGAGGTAATGTCACACAAAGGAAAACGGCAGACAGAAAAAAACAGTCAAAGTACAAAGGACCCAGAGATATGGAGGACTAGGCTCTGAGATGATGATAGATCCGCTTTTTGAAGGATGAAAGGTCATAAGAATTAGGAAAGACAGAAGGAGGAAGAGATTTCCACATTCTAGAGGTAGATGGGAAGAAGCAGTCACTGCACCGACCAATCCGCGAGCTACAAATCTCCCCACAGTACCTGTGAGATGAGGCCACTTGGCGAGTGCTACGCAGCCTCGGCAGTGGAGGAGGGATGCAACCCGCAAACTCATCAGAGCAGCGATAGAAGTAGTAGCGATAGAAAAGAGAAAGGGAAGATACCTTACGGCGAAGAGAGAGAGAATCAAGATTAAGAGTTAAGAGAAGGATCATTAATGAGTCTGACTGCCTTAGATTCAACCCTATCAAGAAGATAAGTAAAGGAAGAAGCACCCCAGATGTGTGAGCAGTTTCTAAGCAGGGGCGGATAAGACCTTTGTAAATTTTAAGTAACTGCAATGAGGAAAAGTAATGACGAAAAGGAAACAAAACCCCAATATTTTGGATGAAGATTTATAAATTTGGATTATGTGATTCCTCCAAGACAAGTTAGAGGCTATATGGATTCCTAATATGTTGATAGAGTTAAGAGGGTAAATTTCATTAGTTTCGAAGACAATAGGGTTATCAGGAGGAGAAGAAGATAAAGAGATAGCCATAAACTGTGTCTTGGAGGCATTGAATTTAACTAAATTTTGAGTGCCCCATTCAGATACTCTATGGATATCGGAGTTAAGAGTACAAGAAAGAGTGATACGAGATTGATTACGAGTAGCAGATGAAGGTTGTGAAGAAAAGGCAGAGGAAAAGTGAAGGGTAGAATCATCAGAAAAGGCATGAAGAAGAGAGGAAGATGGGGATTGCAGAAGATCATCAATGAAGAGAAGGAACAGAGTAGGTGAAAGAACAGAGCCCTGTGGAACACCACTGGTAACAGAGAAAGGGCTAGATGTTGCGCCATCAACAACTACAGATATAGAACGGTCAGTAAGAAAACTGGAATTCAGAGAACAGAAAGAAGTGGTAAAGCCGTAGGCAGGGAGTTTGGCCAACAGAGCCTTGTGCCAGACTCTGTCAAAAGCCTTAGAGATATCAAGGGTGATAACAAAGGATTATCCATAGTTCCTCAGAGAAGATGACCATACATGAGAAAGATAGGACAGGAGATCACCAGTGGATCTTGCCTTGCGGAAGCCGTACTGGTGATCGGAGATAAGTGACTTAGATTCAAGGCATTTCAAGAAGTGAGCATTGAGCAAAGTTTCGAAAACTTTAGCAATAGAGGAGGTTAGAGCAATAGGTCGGTAGTTTGAGGGAATAGAGCGGTCACCCTTCTTAGGAACAGGTTGAACTACAGCATGCTTCCAAGATGAAGGATAGATACTGCTTGACAGAATGAGGCGAAAAAGACGGCAAAGCACGGCAGCCAGTTCATCTGCAAATTCCATAAGGAACCTTGCAGGGTTACCATTGGGACCAAATGCCTTGATTGTCTTTAGCGAGCGAAGAACCTTATGAACTTTGTGTGAAGAAAGGATAAGGGAGGGCATAGGGTTAGAGAGGGGAAAAGACTGAGGAACAGGTGCACTGGAATCGTTGATAGAAGAGTTGGCAGAAATATGAGAGCCAAAGAGAGTGGCTTTGTCAGTGGGAGAGCAAGCTATAGAACCATCAGAACGAATGAGCGGGGGAAAGCTTGAGTTACAGGAGTTTTTGGAGAGGTTTTTGGCTAAGATCCAAAAGCATTTTCCAGTGGGAGAGGAGTTAAGGTCATCAACTTTCCTTCTTATAAAGGAAGCCTTAGACCTTCGAATCTGAGCAGTACAACGATTCCTAGCTATAATAAAAGCAGAGCGAGTTAAACTGGAAGGAGAGGTTAGGTAAGATTGGTGAGCCTGATCCCTAGTCTGGATAGCCATGGAGCAGGCACGGTCAAACCAAGGTTTAGGGGGAGAGAAAGTTTTAGTAGAAGAGGGGATGTATGCCTCCATTCCCACAGTCATGATCTCGGTAACTTTTAGAGCTACCTGATCAGGGTTGTGGGACCGAAAGCAGTAGTCATCCCATGTGAAGTCAAATTTTCATGTTGGGAACGCTCGAAGTGCCAAAGGCGGCGCTGAGTAGGAGGGATTGGTGGTGGGGGAGCGAAAATGGAAGAGACTGAGATCATAGAGTGGGCAGATTTACCAAGAGGGGAAAGCACAGAATAAGAGTAGTTTGAAGGGTTAGAAGTAAAAAATAGGTCAAGAGTGTTTGCAGCATGTTTGTGACGATCAGGAATGCTAGTAGGATGTTTGATAATTTGCTCCAGATCATGAGTAATAGAGAAAGCAAGGAAGATAGTAGTAGTGGATATATATATATATATATATATATATATATATATATATATATATATATATATATATATATATATATATATATATATATATATATATATATATATATATATATATATATATATATATATATATATATATATATATATATACATATACATACATATATATATATATATATATATATATATATATATATATATATATATATATATATATATATATATATATATATATATATATATATATATATATATATATATATATATATATATATATATATATATATATATATATATATATATATATATATATATATATATATATATACACATACACATATATATATGAGGCCTATATCAGTAACTTACAGCACAGGTAGTATCTCCAATCGTGTTGAGACCTTGGTCTATTTTGTTATATATATATATATATATATATATATATATATATATATATATATATATATATATATATATATATATATATATATAGATAGATATATTTATTTATTTATTTATTTAGTTCTAACACAAATCCCCAAACGGTATGAATTTCTCCAAAATCCTGCTTTCGTCTATCAAATTCTGTCACAGAGAAGCATGCTTAACTCTCATCACCAGTAAACTGTAAATAAATCCACTAAGTAAAATAATATTAGAGTACAAGTTGAAAAGTATCTTTAGGTATGAGTTGGGACAAGCTTTTGAAATAAATAAAAATTCTCAGTATCACATAGACGAAATACAGATATCATCATTAATATCATTCTAATGTAAATAAGGTTAGAGACTCACAGAATGTCATGAAAAGTGCCTAGAGAGAAGGCGAATGCGGGTACAATGTCTACATATGTGTATTCTGGGAAAACTACAGGAAGCCTGTGCAACACGCTTATCACTATAAAAAAAGTACGGTTTCGTAAATTCACTCTATTATTCTCCAGTATTCTATAAGTCATATATTACAGCGAATATCAAATAAGCAACACAAGTACTTATTCTTATTTCGAGGAACTTTCATGAAACTTTTTAACATGAATATGTAAAAAATAAATAAATAAATAAATTGCGATAAAACAGATGATGTCATCATTAAAACACTTGACAAAGATTAACCATTGACTTACATCTACATACCATTGTAAAAGGAGCATCTCATATTTTTTACCATCATTTACATACAGACAGACACATAATGTTGAGGCACTGACTGGATGTTAACATAATGCTGAGCCAGTAAACCTGTTTGTACATTATATTGAGGCAGTGTGACGCAGTGTAATTACAGCGTCTCTATTTCTATTGTTGCGTCCAATAGAATGATTTGCTTGGGTGCTAATCCTCAATTCCCTATATTTACGAAACGCTGAATATTAGTAGATTTTATGATGTGTGTTACTTAATTATTTGCAATTCTTTTTTTATACTAAGCCAACATCTACACCGAATATTCTGGAGTATTAGTAAAAAATCTCTTATTATCCCTTCACATCTGATCAGTCACGACACTCCCCATCTGTATCTCTTTGCTTTATGGTTTCTTGGTACCAGGGCCCGATGAGGGAAATTTTCTTGACCTTTCCCTTTTTCATATTCATATTAAAAAGTTCACAAGTTGTAAAGTTGTATTATCGAAACTGCTACTGTTAATGTAACTATTATTATTATTATTATTATTATTATTATTATTATTATTATTATTATTATTATTATTATTATTATTATTATTATTATTATTATTATTTCACTCTCAGGTTGGGCAAGAATATCTCCGCCGTGGTTTCGTGTGGAAGGAGGGAGGGAGGGAGAGGATGGGGAATCCCTTACTTTGTGCTTCCCCCCCCCAATAAGTCATCTTTCTTTTAGGCTTGTCCCAGTTTATGGAGTATTATGGCTTCTATATATATGGAGATACATCACAATTTTTATGAAATAGTATTATCGTTAATATCATCATTATTATTACTATTATAACTAATCAACGTTATTATTATTATTATTATTATTATTATTATTAGTTGCGCAATACTAAGCTTTCGGTTTCCACTGAAAACATCTACATAGACAGCGGTTAATGCAAACAAAACAGACACAAAAGTAAAAAGAGAATCTTTTAACACTATATTTTATCTCCTCCTTGAATCTGTTTTCAGTGGAAAGAGACCAAGCCTGATAACTGGGATCTTGTAAAGAAGAGTAACCCCAGAAGGCTCCAAGGTTATCCATATTTACACAGCCACAAACCTAACAATTTACGGAGTTATTTAACTTTACAAAGTAAGAACATTCTGATTCTATTATAAAATAAAACATATTTACTTCATTCTAGCTCATATTCGCTATGTTTTTATCTTTTTTTTCGAGATTCACGGATATAAGGAGTGGGTTGGTGTCAGTAAAGGCCCACTGGATGTAAATCGGTGAGTCAAAAAGCATATTACGAACTTCCAAGATCTATTGATACTCAGGGTTTCTATTTAAGCATCGGAAGTGATGCAGACAGAGAGGGGGATGATTCTAATCTATTATTATTATTATTATTATTATTATTATTATTATTATTATTATTATTATTAGTATTATTATTGTTATTATTAGTATTATTATCAATATTAAAATACAACAACAACAACTACTACAAGTGATGATGATAATAATAATAATAATAATAACAATAATAATAATAATAATAATAATAATAATAATAATAATAATAATTAATAATAATAATAATAATAAATTAATAATAATAATAATAATAATAATAATAATAATAATAATAATAATAATAATAATAATAATAATAATAATAATAATAATAATAATAATAGTACTATTACAATACAAGCATTAATGAAAAACCATTTAAATATAAATAATCGTATGTGAACCAAACATAATAACATATCTCTAAATACACCAATAACACACTTACATACGTATAAAAATATACACAATGGTCAGTGGTCCCCAAACTTTCACTACCAAGTACCCTTTATACTCGAATTAGTTACCTCAGTCATGTGCAAGGTCCGTGTACTCAGCAAGACTCTTTTATAAACACCAATCTCGCTGTCTTAAGGGGGGTTTATACGGTCAAACGGTTCGTCGAACGCGGTTCGACAGACAAGTGTTTGAAGTGATGTTCGAACGTGTGAACGGGGTATTTGGTTGTCGAACACGTTCCGTGTTCGACAACCAAATACCCCGTTCACACGTTCGAACATCACTTCAAACACTTGTCTGTCGAACCGCGTTCGACGAACCGTTTGACCGTGTAAACCCCCCTTTAGTTTCATCTCCTAATGGAGAGATAATTAAATAAATGGAATTATAAACAAATAAAATAATTACATTTAAAAATATGTTTTAAGAACTGATATTCTACAAATTAAATATTCTAAAAAGTTAGACTGTTAACGTACATTTAGAAGACTAAAATTTTGAAAATTTGCTTTATGACCCCCCCAGGGGTCCACGGATCAAAGCTGGGAACCGTTGATATAGCAATGCATACTACACAGAGTGTGCATGTATATCGTGGAAACAAAGTATGATCATCATTGCTAAAGCAGTAAATATTCCTTAAAATACACAAAAATAAACCGCTTACAGAAGACTTATACGTACATATAACGAATGTGTATCCTTTTTGCACACACTTATATAATCGACAACGCAGTTACTAACAGAATAAACTTTCCTAAGTTGGCGTCACTCAGCTATTTGCGTGGCAAAAAGAAAAAAGAAAAAGAAAAAAAAACTTTGACGTCAGAGTTCGGAGAAACGTTAAGTGGATGTTGTTCTTACACACACTTCTTAACAGAAAGGGCTCTCAGTGCAAACCTTCAGGGACTCCCGCTTACTTTTTATTCATTTTTATTTTTTTTAGGATTGTGACATCAGGACGGAAAAAAAAAAAACCCTCGACGGGCGTGGACACGAAGTAAACGTAAAGTAGAGAGAAGAGTAGGGGGTGTTGCGACTTGTCAGATGTGAAGGGATAATAAGACATGTGTAACGAATATCCAAGAATATTCGATTTTGATGTAGGCATAGAAAAAGAACCGTAAAGTAGTCGCCGTGGCTCAATCGGTAGCGTCTCCGACTCTGAGGCGTCAGGTCGAGGGTTCGCGCCCCGTCACGGTCTGAGGTTAGCAAGGGCATGCACTCAGCGTAAGGATTACATCTGCCAAAACAAGTCCTTCGCAAGAAGGCAACCGTCCTAGCCCTTGGTAGATAAGGGAGTCCGTGACGTAAAACCGGAACAGATAGAAAAAGAACCGTAACTGAAGGCAGACTTCACATCGAACTGTCCTGGACAACCCCATTCAAGTCCAAAAGATTCAGCTGTAGTATACTTAGGAATAATTTGCTTTGATGATTACTCTCTTGGAAATGATGGAAGCATTGCAGCGGCATTATTGAAGGTGAGGATTTGCTGCGTAATTCATGCACTACAGATCCCTAGCTTAATAAGTGAGTACACAATTAAATGAATGGAGTTAAGTAGAAACAGAATCTAACTGTATCATCAAGAGCTTGGCCTTCGATATGGGTTAGAGTGCCCACTCTGATTATCCTATGCAGAAAAAGAATCTAACTGTATCATCAAGAGTGCCCGCTCTGATTATCCTATGAGAGAAAAAGTAGAAGAATCGGCAAAGCCACTTAGGAAAGAAACGGTAGTGGCGTCTTTCGTGTGTTTAAGAAACCCTGCAAAATCAGTGAGTACCCCTTACGATGTACGGAGTCTAAAATGAAACAGTATCTTTACGAGCTTACCCTTTGATAAGGCCCAGAATTCACCACCCACGAATCGTATTAGAGAATAATATATTGTTCACGTTGTTATCAATTTGTTATTATATATCATATAGATTAGGAGCTGTAATATATAAGTTTTTCTTAGGCTACCAGCATGTGCTTTGCTTTGTCTTTATCAACCTTCCACTTTTGAATTGAGCGCTCATTTAACTATGCATCTGATGGAGATAAGCAAATGTTTTGGCCGAAAGCTTAACACTTACAACAAAAGAAGAATATTAGATATTCCTCTAGCTTTATAAGGTTTTATAAAATGTTGTAGCGATATCGAGAGAGAGAGAGAGAGAGAGAGAGAGAGAGAGAGAGAGAGAGAGAGAGAGAGAGAGAGAGAGAGAGAGAGAGAGAGAGAGAGAGAGAGAGGAGAGAGAGAGAGAGAGAGAGAGAGGAGAGAGAGAGAGAGAGAGAGAGAGAGATTACTATTAATACTTAAATACACTTTCTGGTGTTTTTATTCTGCAGTGATGAATTAATATATGCCACCACTTTAAGCTCATATGCAAATGTTTAGTTTTGCTATATTTACCCTAATCGATTTTTTTTTATAAGTGTGACACCGGGATAGGCAAAAACTGCCCTAATCAATATGGCCAGGGCACAATAAAACACCAAGACGAAGGAAAAGAAAAAGGTTAAGGACAAGGCACAGATGAGGTAAAAACACACAAAGGAAAACGACAAACTGAAAAGGCAGTCAAAGTACAGAGGACCTAGAGATATGGAGGATTAGGCCCTGAGATGACGATAGATCCGCTTTGTGAAGGATGATAGGTCATAAGAATTAGGAAAGATTGAAGGTGGAAGAGAGTTCCAGAGTCTGGAGGTAGATGGGAGGAAGCACTCGTTGCACCAACCAATCCGCGAGCTACAAATCTCTACACAGTACCTGTGAGATGAGGCCGCTTGGCGAGTGTTACGTGGTCTCGGCAGTGGGGGAGGAATGCAACTCGCCAGCTCATCAGAGCAGCGATGGAAGTAGTAGCGATAAAAAAGAGAAAGGGAAGATACCTTATGGGGAATAGAGAGAGAATCAAGATTAAAAGTAAGAGAAAGATCATTAATGAGTCTGACTGCCTTCGATTCAACCCTATCAAGGAGATAAGTATAAGAAGAAGCATCCCAGATGTGTGAGAGTATTCTAATTAGGGACGGATAAGACCTCTATAAATCTTAAGTAGCTGTAAAGAGGAAAAGTAATGACGGAAACAAAACAAAACCCCCAATTTTTAGGAGGAAGAATTAGAAATTTGGATTATGTGATTCCTTCAAGACAAGTTAGAGGCTATATGGATTCCTAATATGTTGATAGAATTAAGAGAGTAAATTTCGTTAGTTTCGATTACGATAGGGTTATCAGGAGGAGAAGAATATAAAGAGATAGCCAGAAACTGTGTCTTGGAGGCATTGAATTTAAGTAAATGTCAAATACACGACCTTTATATTATGCATTAGGACAATAATAACAAATTAAGTTTTTTTTCCTTTTTTTTTTCAAACTGCCACAGAATAGGAAACTATTTTGTTGAAGGTCTTATCCAGCCGCAGATTTTCATTAATATTTTGAGAATCATCGTAACAACATTAAAGTTCTCATGGAAACCTCACATATTGAAATAGGTAAGTTTTTTCCTGGAAAATGGGGACCTTGCTAAGGCGCCAAGCTTGCTATGTATCCTGAACAGCTACATTAGATACACTGAGGGCCTCTACGTCCCTGTATGGAGTACTGCTCTCACATCAGAGGAAGTTCCTCTTCAATTTATCATCTTGTCAGGGTTGCATCTAAAGTAAAAAGTCTCATTAACTCTCCAACTCCAGTTCGTGACCTCGACCATCGTGCTCTAAGAAGTATTCTTCTTAGATTTCAATTTTATTTAGGTATTATTTTGGACGTTGTTCTACAGATGTGAACTGATGTATCCCCACTGTACGTCTTTGGCATGAGACTCTTATCTGGGAGTAATGTTATCCTTTCAATATGCTACTTCAGTAAACTTTAAGAGATCATCATGCAATAGCCGTTTCTTTCCTTGAAAAGACTAAAATTTGGAACCAACTTCCTACATATGCTATTCCTACATCTTATAATACATCTTTTATAGAGAGAGAGACGATCTGACACCTCCCCGTTTTACACACAATCGATCACAAGACGGGGAGTTACGAGTAGGGTTCTTTCTCGTAAGCACAATTAGGTATTTACACACACACACACACACACACACACACACACACACACACACACACACACACACACACACACACACACACACACACACACATTCGTATTTGTTACATTTTAATAATTATTTCTGCTCATGACAAACGTAATACTATAAGAACTGATTTTTCCTCTCCAATGGGTTAAGATATAAAGGGAAAATTTTTTTTAATGTTCCGCAGTACATATATAAGGACTACTGGGAAACTATTATAAATACATATTATAAAAGTGCTGTAAAAATTACAACAAGGAAGATGTTACAAAAAACCGATGTCACTTTCGTTTTCTTAGATGAAGTTTTTTACTGCTAAAAAAAAAAAAATCCAGTATTATACTGGGAATATCTCCATGTGCGATGCGAACACAAGTTGTAAGCATACTATCTTCAAATTAAATGAAAGAGAACAGAGAATTATTCTCACTCTACAAACAACTTAACAAATGTTATTAAATGCAAAATCGAACGTCATAGCCAATTGTGGAATAGAAGGCAAGTTGTTCCGGTTTTACGTCACGGACTCCCTTTTCTATCAAAGGCTAGGACGGTTGCCTTCTTGCGAATGACTTGTTTTGGCAGATTTAATCGTTACCCTGAGTGCATGTCCTTGCCAACCTCAGAACGTGACGGGGCGCGAACCCTCGACCTGACGCCTCAGAGTCACAGACGCTACCGCTTGAGCCACGGTGACTACGTGGAATAGAATGCAAGTCCAAACATTTAAATGACAACAGCAAACCGCAGCAGCGCAAACATCTTGTGAAGAGCAAAAATTATGTCCAATTGTAGTTAAAAAAAAAAAAGAGAGCACCACCACAAGGGCTCGACCCTAGGAATCTTGTACAAGCTCTGCATATAATAAATTTGATGTAATTTAACAAACAGAATATTAAAAAAAAAGTTTATTTCATGTAACTCTTTGTGCTAATTGGCATAAGCAACTCATGCCTAAAACGAACGGTATCAATCATAGCTCAAGATACCATATCAAAAATCGAAAACTATCAAGGCAAATTACACAATGTTAGAGTTCTCTCTTAATACATAAAATGTTCCAAAGTATATATATATATATATATATATATATATATATATATATATATATATATATATATATATATATATATATATATATATATATATATATATATATATATATATATATATATATATATATATATAGAGAGAGAGAGAGAGAGAGAGCTTAGAATTTTGGTCTAGCTATTCAGTTGATATCAGATGACCTTCACAATAACCTTTTCAAATTATAAATAATCTCAAAGAAATGCAGTTCAGTCATATCTGTGAAGGACTTCGGAATTCCCAAGTTCGCAAGCACAAAGAGGAGAGTTGTATGAAGCTGTATCCACTGAGAATTCCACAGCGTAGTAGAAACTTCCGCTGTCTTCATACATGCGGTGCCATGAGAAAAAGATAATGCAGACCGCTCGCCTTAAACAGCAATCATGAGCGAAGCATGCTAGAGTGCGTGTTAGTGGAGTAAGGAATAGTTAGCCAGCATGGTATGATATCTCGAGAAAATGGAAATTTTTAATTTTATATTTATCATTGTCTCTGATGAAGATTTGAATATAAGGTATATCGATGATATATTATAGACTAAACAGTTAATGCAAAAAATATCATAATTATGACCTTGAAAGTTTATAGTACATTCAGAGTAGTCCTTGGCAACTATTTATATGTAATGACAGATTATCATATTTTATATTTCACATAAATTTATATATACTGATAAATGAAGACTGATGCAAAGAATAGAAGTCTAAAAAAATAGAAACGTTTTTTTTTTACCATTTTTTATTTTATTTTACTGCAGACGCGTCTAAAACAGCAATGGTCAAAACTTGGGTTTTTACTCTTCTTACAAGTCATCGTCGTAAAAAGTAAGGGAAGCCCAATTGGCTTAACTTTGGCACTGAGATTTTCCTTGGATGCCAAATGGTCATCAACCTGGCTCTGGCATGATGTGTTTCCTTTTCTTAAGTCGTGTGAAAATACACTAAATACTCAGTCATCCAGCAAACATTGAACACTTTTCAGTAACGTAAACATACTTCTACCCGACACGAGTTACTCCATCCCAACACATTTCAGAGGGTAGAGCCTCTAGCATTGAACATTAAGATGTCATTGACAGGTAGACGCTCCTGACTTCTGACTCAGCATTAGAGAAAAATTCATCAGAAAATGATTGAGAATAAATATTTTATTTGCATAATGGAACTTGTACTCAACAATACTATGAATGCAATGAATTGAACTCTTTACAGTTACTTAAAATCTATAAAGGTTTTATCCGTCCCTGGTTAGAATACTGCTCACACATCTGGGGTGCTTCTTCTTATACTTATCGCCTTGATAGGGTTGAATCTAAGGCAGTCAGCCTCATTAATGATCCTTCTCTTACATCTAATCTGGATTCTTTCTCTCTTCGCAGTAAGGTATCATCCCTTTCTCTTTTCTATCGCTACTACTTCCATCGCTGCTCTGATGAGTTGGCGAGTTGCATCCCTCCGCCACTGCCAAGGCCGCGTATAACTCTCCAAGTGGCCTCGTCTCACAGGTACTGTGTGGAGATTTGTAGCTCGCGGATTGGTCGGTGCAGCGACTACTTCTTCCAATGTAACTCCGGACTCTGGAACTCTCTTCCTCCTTTAGTCTTCCCTAATTCTTATGACCTATCATCCTTCAAAAAGCGGATCTATCGTCATCTCAGGGCCTAATCCTCCATATCTCTAGGTCCTCTGTACTTTGACGATTTTTTCTGTCTGTCGTTTTCTTTGTGTATCATTACCTCATCTCTGCCTTGCCCTTAACCTATTTCTTTTCCTTCATCATGGTAATTTTTCGCGCCCAGGCCTTTACTGATGAGGGCAGCTTTTGCCTGTCCCGGTTTCACACCCATAAAAAAAATATGTGTAAAATTAGTATATTTCAAGACATTTCATATTGGCATCACTTCCACTACATTGCCAGAAGTATTTTCCTCCTTGCCCAGGGAGGGATAAGGGAGGAACGCCAAGAAAGGGGACCACCTTAAAAAACTGAAAAATTGACTTCAAAGATGATTCAGAGAAGGTAGCGAATTTGGATTAACAAATGCAAAATATGGAATGAGAAATTAATGAAAAGTTAGTGAAGAGATGGAAAATAGTCGACTCGGAGAAAAATATATAGAAAACTTAGAATGCAGAAATAAGATAGGCTACTAGAGGATGAAAAAACTTGGAGGAGAAGAGAAGGAACCGGAAAATAAACAAAGGAGGATAATAACAGAAAGTTGGGCGACAGTTTAAATGGAGTAAATTAAATGACATTGGTATCTTCAGGTAGATGTGGAATAGCTCCTTGCAATGTCCAAATAAAGGAAAATATTGAACATTTCAGAAGAGATGCAGGAGCCGAATTTAAACCTGGAAAAAATATGCGGATGTAGTAAAAAGCAATATGGGAGTAATGGAGACAGCGAGAGAGGTGGTCATGGAAATTGTGTATATAATTGATCACAGGGAAACAGTAATAAAAAAATGAAAGTGGCTATGACTGAGAGAGTAAATCCTTTGACCAAGTACACATGGTAAAGAAAAGTCATTGTTAATCTTAAACATAAGTGTGAATTTCAAGAGCCAACATGGCAAGGGAGACAGGAACACTTTAAGGCCAGGTATTTAGAAATGAATAGGAAGCAGGAGTATTGTAAGTGATCCAGCTAATGTCGCATACAGTCACTATTAAGAACGTTAGGGAGGAAAAGACAAGAAGATTTTAAGGTAAACTTTATATATATATATATATATATATATATATATATATATATATATATATATATATATATATATATATATATATATATATATATATATATATATATCTCGAAACAAACTGTCTTCTAAGTTGTAAAGAACAGAGAATTATGCTCACTCTACAAACAACTAACCAATTGTTATTAAAATGCAAAATCGAGCCTCAGAGTCAATGTGGATTGCCTAAAGTATAAACTTTTAAATGACAAGAACAAACTGCAGCAGAACAAACTCCTCGTGAAGAGCAAAAATGTTGTCCACTTGTAATTAATTTAGAAAAAATAAAACACAAATAGAACAGACACAGATATGAGACTAGGCATCCTTTAATAGCTATTGCATATAGTCAGTTTGATATGATTTAATAAATAAAAACAATGTATAAAATAAGGCAATTCACTTCTAATGGAAATACGTATAATCAACTAGCGCCAATGAAGAAAGGTATTAGTTTCTGCTCAAGGTACCATAATATTATTCATCGCAAACTACAAAGGCCAACTACACAGCTCGGGATTTATGAGAACTCTATCTTTAATAACATTATGTTTTCTAAAAAAAATTATATATAATAAAAAGCAAGGGTAAGAGTATGTTATATATGCATACATACATATCTATATATATCAACCTATATATATATATATATATATATATATATATATATATATATATATATATATATATATATATATATATATATATATTACAAAATAACTATTAACGAAGACAATATACGCGTACACTGGCATTGCTGCAGAACAGATGAAAAGGGATTTAACGAAGTAATACCAACCATTTAGTTTATATTCTAGGTGTTACTAAACAAATAACATCTGATGATTTACATTATAACCTTCTCCATTTGTAAACAGTATCAAGAGATATGCCGTGAAACGTTCAGGCACATCCGTGAATCCCTACGGAATTCCCAAAGTAACTTGCACAAACCCACCATGAGGAACTCCCCAGCGTGGCAGACAGAAACTTTCCCCTCGGTTGTCTTGCTTGCACAAGGCGGCAACGGTATATATAGCGCAGTCTGCTCGCTCTTAAATACCAGTCAACAGCGAAACATAGTTGAGTGAGGTCGGTGGAGTAAGATCCTCAGCATGGTAAGATAACTCAAGCGAAAGAGTTTTGAATTAAATCTTTATAATTTTCCATGATTAGAGTTTGAATCTAAAGAATATCGATGCTAATTTATTGTAGGACTAAACAGTTATTGCCTATTTAATACTATGAATATGACCATGAAAGTTCATAAAACCTTGAGTGTAGAGCTTGGCAACTTCTTATAAACACTGACAGTTATCAGTTGCACTGGGTTCATAGTTCGGCTCATAAATATTTCTTTCTTTCTCTTAGCTACACACACACACACACACACACACACACACACACACACACACACACATATATATATATATATATATATATATATATATATATATATATATATATATATATATATATATATATATATATATATATAATTTTTTCCCTCCTTCCACATACTTAAAAGCTATAAAGGAGTTATCCTTCCCTCCTTAGAATATTCCTCGCATATCTGAGGTGATTCTTCTATAACGTTCCTCCTTGATAGGGTTGAAACTAAGACAATCTGACTCATAACTGCTGCTTCTCATCTGAATTCTCCTTCTCTTCACCTTAAGGTATCATCCCTGCTACTTCTATCACTGCTCTGATGAGTTGGCGAATTGTATCCCTACCTCACTGCCAAGGCCTTGTATTACTAGCCATGCGGCCTTGTCTCGCAGGAACTGTGTGAAGATTTGTAGCTCGTGGATTGGTCAGTGCAACGACTGCTTCTGCCATTCCACCTCCAGACTCTGGAACTCTCTTCCTTATTTTGTCTTACCAAATTCTTATAACCTATCTTCCTTCAAAAAGCGAATATATCTTTATCTCTTGATCTAATTCTACCATATTTTTAGGTCCTCAGTACTCTGACTATCCTCTCAGGCTGTCCTCTTCCTATTGCTAACCATTCCCTTGTTTCTGCCTTGTCGTTAAACTTCTACTTTTTCTTCGTCTTAATGTTTTCTTGGTGCCCAAGGCTAATGAGGGCATGTTTCTTGCCTGTAATGGTGTCTCACACACACACACACACACACACACACACACACACACACACACACACACACACACACACACACACACACACACACACACATATATATATATATATATATATATATATATATATATATATATATATATATATATATATATATATATATATATATATATATATACCTTCTTCTTCTTCGTCTACATCTTTTCCCACTTTTATATGGGGTCGATGTTTCTGGCCAGTGTTCTCCATATGCTCATGTCCCATATATATATATATATATATATATATATATATATATATATATATATATATATATATATATATATATATATATATATATATATATATATATATATATATATATATATATATATATATATATATATATATATATATATATATATATAAATAACTGAATGAACGATAATATAAGCAATGTAAGTCTATAGCAAATATTAGTAAATGTGTTATCTACTATATTTTTTTCTTTTATTGCAGACGCGTCTAAAACAGCAATGGTCAACACTTGGGTTTTTACTCTTCTTACAAGTCATCGTCGTAAAAAGTAAGGGGAGACAATTGGCTTAACTTTGGCACTGAGATTTTCCTTGGATGCCAAATGGTCATCAACCTGGCTCTGGCATGATGTGTTTTCTTTTCTTAAGTCGTGTGAAAATACACTAAATATTCAGTCACCCGGCAAGCACTGAACACTTTTAAATATTTAAACATACTTCTACCCGACACGAGTTATTTCATTCCAACACATTTCAGAGGGTAGAGCCTCTAGCACTGAATATTAGACGTAACAGAGGTAGACTTTCTTGACTTTTGAATCGGCATTAGAGAAAACTTCACCAGAAAAATTTGTACTCAACAATACTTTGAATGCAATGAATTGAGCTCTTATTTATTCAGTTAACTGTACAAGGGGACGTGCACATGGGCACTCCCAGTGATATTGCAGTTGTTAAACATTACAATCTATATTTGGTTATGCATACATAAAATATTAATAGAATTTGCAAACGTGAAGTCCTAGTTTTCAAGAAGTGCATGTGTATACTATAAATACTGAAAAACACTACTAATAAGGAGTTGATATTATTATTATTATTATTATTATTATTATTATTATTATTATTATTATTATTATTATTATTATTATTATTATTATTATTATTATTATTATTACAAAATGTAATTTAAAAAAAAATTCCAGGTATATATGACTCACAATCATTAAAGTATTTCCATAAAAATTTATTTCAAATTCCAGAAGACTATGATTACCTGAAGTTAAAGGTCATGAAATAAAAAGAACTTTCTCGGTATATATATATATATATATATATATATATATATATATATATATATATATATATATATATATATATATATATATATATATATATATAATTATTTATATATTCTCATCATATGCATAAATGTCTTGTCAATAAATAACTTCTATTTTTCTCTACAGGCTTGCCGACAGGATTGCAAACACCAGAGCACAATGATGCCCCACTGGCTGAAATTTTAGGTAAGATTCTCATTATTACAATTTAGTAAATAAAGTACCTCATATCAGACCCAAAAAATTGTAGACTATATAAAAAGAATTGTTAAAAAATTATCAGATATAAAGTCTATGAAGAGACTGCAGTTTTACTTGAATTTTATAACTTTGTTGATTGTTAATGTTTAATTTATTTTGACACAGTTAACGACAACAACACCGTATTAATGGCAGTCAATGACAACAGCACTGTAATGGCAGTCAATGACAACAACACCGTTTTAATGGCAGTCATTGATAACAGCACTGTAATGGCAGTCAATGACAACAACACCGTTTTAATGGCAGTCAATGACAACAACATCGTTTTAATGGCAGTCAATGATAACAGCACTGTAATGGTAGTTAATGACAACAACACGGTATTGAGTGAACTTATCTTGGAGGCAGAGCAAAAACAAACCGACATGACACCAATAGTAACTTGTAATAAGGAAGAAGTAGATATTCTTGCAGAAAATGTCCAAAAATTATGCTTGTGGGTCAGTGACATTGACGAATATGTGGAGAGAGTTTTCTCTCGGAATGAGGTGTCCGTTCCTTCAGTCAATGATGCCCGCGGTTACAAAGATATTATTTTTCACTATAATGATCACGTGAAAACATCTAAAGATCATTGTGTTGCTTGGAGGTCAGAGGATGGCATCGTCTCCTCACTGAAACACGTGGTCGAAGCCGCTCAGAAGTTTGCTCCTAAATTCATGAGCGATTTTGATAAGACCATAATTCTTGTGACGCATCTTGTAGAAGATCACGTCACCATTGATGAAACTGAAGCCAAAATAGCAAGCTTGGAATATGATTTGATGGAGGCAAAAGATGCTGCCAATTTAACTAATGATACCAATCTCTTGGCACATCTAGAATCTTTTGTCAAGCGAAGACTAGAACAAATAGAAAAGATAACTTCTGAAGAACAATTAATAAAAGCACGGCAAGAACTTGAAGCTTTAACTCACTATCTCGATGGTGTCAGACACTATTCTGCTCAAGTAGAAATAGAGGCAGAAGCTGTTCGAAGCAGCATAAGTAATTTTAGGGATGACACTCTACAAGATGCAACAACACTAAGGAGACACCGCACAAATGCCCAAAACGCTCTAAAGAGCATAACAGAAGAGAGAGAGAACAATAACCAAGTACTGGCAAACAATGAAAGGGAAAAAAACAATCTAGAAACGCAGATAGCACAAGAAAGAAATCAAATAGCAACGATGAATGCACAGATTCAAACTGCACAACGAGAACTGGCACTACTAGAAGAGAGCATTGCCAGAGGTTTCAGACAAACAAGAAAGAAGAAGCGCTTTGGCAGAATCTTCCGAGTAGTCGTGCCAGTTGTTGGCTGGGTAGCTGGAACAAAGATGGTCAATGACGCCAAGAGAAAAGAAAGAGAGCTAGCAAATCAAAAGAGAGCGTACATACAGTCTCACACGCAGATTGTGCAAGGTCTTCATGCCCAAATTGCGGTTCGTCATCAGGAAATTGTACACTATCAGTCGAGAATCGCAAACAATATCGCAAAATCGAGACAATTAGAAGAGGAACTGGAAACCTTCAATAAACTTGATTCCCTTCTCCTTAGCATTGAGGCAGAAGCCGACCAGGTACTGCCTTACATTGAAAAAGCAGCAACTAGCATGGCCCAAATGAAGAACTCCTACGAGTTGGTGAAGAGGGATCTTGCAACTATCATCGAGAGAGCAAAAGAAGCCAAGAGTGACATTGAAATAAGTAACGTCAAATACTTTATCTATAATGAAATCGACTCCATGAAATGCAAATGGGAAGAAGCACAAGCCAAAATCAATATGGTTGATAAGTGTCATTAAAAGAAAAGTTGCTTTTCAGTACTATCGTTACAGTACTTAATCACTATGTGATATATTTATAATAATTATAGCCTTATGGAAAAGAGTACATTTCAGTATATTGTATTGCATAACACTGTTAATGTATACTAAATATGCTTTGTCAACTGTGATACCATGAAGATTTAAAATATAAATCTATTAAATCTAAATAGATGGAGTTTTCGTAAATTACGTTTTCATTCAAATATTCACTCACTCTCTCTCTCTCTCTCTCTCTCTCTCTCTATCTATCTATCTATCTATCTATCTATCTATCTATCTATCTATCTATCTATATATATATATATATATATATATATATATATATATATATATATATATATATATATATATATGCAAAAGCATCAAGTATTAAAGCAGATTCAATTATGTGAAGACGTAAATGATATGTGAGAAACATCACAAATAATTATTCCTTGCTATGTGGATAATTCTCAAAGTAAATAAGATTCAAGATTGTGGAGAAACAAGGGAAACACTAACACAAAAATATCCTTTTGTACTTGCCAGGTTTAGCACAACAACTTGGAATAATTCAAAATTCATTATTGGAGAAAATTAGAGAAGAGTCATATTGGTTAGGGACTTCTAAATGTAAGGTAATGAGAATGGGTACAAGTGCAAGAAGGACCAAGCTTGACTACTAAATGTCAGGAGCAGAACTTCAATAGACAGAGAATGAGGGATATCTAGGAGTGAACATACTGGCCGATTTGTCTCCAGAAATGCATATAAATGGCATCATATGCTTTCTTAGCAAATGTAAGGGTACCCTTCAGGCACATGGACAAGGAAATGTTCAGAAATATTTATGTAACCCATGTGAGGCCAAAGCTTGAATATGTAGCCCCCTTTTGGAATCCACACCTAAAAAAGCACGTAAGTAAGCTAGAAAAAGTTCAAAGACATGCCACGAAACTGGTGCTAGAAATACGCAATCTCAGTTATGATGTGAGGCTGAGAGAATTAGACTTACCATCACTCGAAGCTAAAAGAATGAGAGGGATATGGTGACGGTTCTTAAGTTCCTTCATGGTTATGACAGAGTGGATAGGGTTCGATATTTTGATATTGCTGGCACTAGACCTACAGTTCGTAGTCTGAAGCTTCGTAAGAAAACTTCTTTGCAGGATGTAAAGAAGTACTTTTTTAGTGTAAGAGTAGTTGATCATTGGAATTTGCTATGCGAGGAGGTAGTTATAGCTAACTCAATCCACAGTTATAAGAATATGTATGATAAGTATCACAAAGTACAAAATGGAACCGACCAGGAGACGGGAAGTTACGAGTTTGGGGCTCATTCCCGTGAGCACAATTAGGTAATTACACACACACACACACACACACACACACACACACACACACAGAAAGAGTCTCGTATATTATACTATTCATTTAAAGGTCTATAAGTAATTATGAGCTTGGGGGTATATACAGTTTAAAAAAGGCTGGAGGAAAATCACAAATGGACGAAAGAAGGGGGGGGGGGAATTCGAGCAAACGAATGCATCATTTATAAGTTCCTAAAGAAGATGAATTGATCAAAGGTCGTCTCTGCAACAAAAGGGCAATTCGGTAATCTCTCTCTCTCTCTCTCTCTCTCTCTCTCTCTCTCTCTCTCTCTCTCTCTCTCTCTCTGTACGTCTTTTTATTTATATAACAAATGAAGCAAACTACTCTAATTTTTGGAATCAGCTTTAGCTGCTTTTCTCATATGTGAGTCTGTAAGTCCATTACTGAAGAAATTTTTTTAGATATATTTCTTTTCATTATTATTATTATTATTATTATTATTATTATTATTATTATTATTATTATTCTTATTATTATTATTATTATTATTATTATTATTATTATTATTATTGACAATCTAAATTTTTTATTATCATTATAATTATCATCACTGTCTTTATTATTATTATCATTACTATTAGTAGTACTGAAGGAAAACGAAATACTGGACTTTATAAGGATAGGTATATGATATTTTTAGAGATTTAAATCCCCAGACTTTCGAATACTACTTCTAATAAGAATGTACAACAAATGTGTGTATTTTTATATATCTAATCATCATCACCATCTCCTATTTTTTCATCTTATTATTATTATTATTGATGATGATGATTCGGTATTACGTCTCGAACTCCCTTTTCTACTAAGGGTTAGGACGGATGCCTTCTTGCGAAGGACTTGTATTGACATGTGTAATCGTTACCCTGGGTGTATGCCCTTACTAACCTCAATCCGTGACGGGGCGCGAACCCTCGACCTGCCGACACAGAGTCGCGGACGCTACCACTTAACCACAGAGACTACTTATTATTATTATTATTATCAATATTATTATTATTATTATTATTATTATTATTATTATTATTATTATTATTATTATTATTATTATTATTATTATTATTATTATTATTATTATCATTATTATTATTATTAGTAGTAGTAGTAATAGTAGTAGTAGTAGTCGTGGTAGTGGTGGGAGTATTAGTAGTAGTAATGGTTGTGGTATTAGTATTAGTATTAGTCTTAGCAGTAGTACTATACCTGTTATTATTTTCAAGTCTTTTTAGAGAGCAAGCACACTGCTGTTCCAAATTGACTTTATTACATTAATGTTCTGTGAATTTGCTGATCATATTTATATTATTCCTATCTCCAAATCTTCTACAATAAATGGCCATATTTACCAGTTATACATAAAATAAAATATTATCTATGGGAACTCCATCAGTACTGAAATCAGTAATTTGCAGATTTTAAAAGGTACGAAAATAGGCCTTGATGAGTATGCAAATTAAGGCAATAACTGGGTGTTCATATTCATTAACATACTTCAAATTCCTAAAACAGGTTTTTTAAAGTTCATAGAGTTGCTGAGAAGCTAATGGCAGAGATACGTTATTTCAATTATGAGAAATGACTGAAGTAGTTAGACTTACCATCACTCGAAGCTAGAGGGAAAATGAGGATATGTAAAGGATAGTCAATTATTTCATAGCTTTGACAGAGTGAAAAAAGAGCGATAATTTAACATGGGTGCTCTAGAGCTAAAGGTCATACTTTAAAGTTTCTTAAGATATCTCTTATGCAGGGTTTGAGGAAATGTTTTCATTTTTAGTGTAAAAATTGTTGATAACTGAAATTTGCTATGATAGGAAGGAATCAAATCTAAATGCATTTGGTCTACATAGTTTCAAGGATAACAATGATAAGCATTAGTGAGTAAAACATTAAATCGATCAAAAGATGAGGAGTTTAAAAATCAGTTAAAATACATGTATATAACCTAAGCTAACCTAACCGGATCTAACATTCATTCCAGACTTTTGTTATAACCTTAGATTAGGCTGGGGTGGTTAGTATACTCTACAAAAATCGAAGTGCCAAAAGCATATATTGCCATATCTATCTATCTATCTATCTATCTATCTATCTATCTATCTATCTATCTATATATATATATATATATATATATATATATATATATATATATATATATATATATATATATATATATATATATATATAGACACACACACACACCAAGTTCAGAATAAAAACTGAAACAGTAATCCAGCTATATTCACGAGAACAATACAGCAAGCGTACCCAACTATACATTCGAACGAAAGTCAAACATTCTCTCTCTCTCTCTCTCTCTCTCTCTCTCTCTCTCTCTCTCTCTCTCTCTCTCTCTCTCTCTCTCTCTCTCTCTCTCCACTGCAGAAAATATTGCCGACAGTGATTGTGCTTTTCACATTAACAATGGCGACACGACTAACCTTTTCCTGTATTTCATTTTTCCTTGTTACTTCACTTGCTACTCGTTTTTTCTTATTGTTTCATGGGACAGTCATCATCAGTTCTTAATATTAGTATCTATTCCAGTGACTACAACTAGATTAGATGCCTGCATATATGTTTCCTTGTGTGTGTGTTTATGTGTGTGTATGTGTATTTGCCTAACTATTGAGTGCGCATAATTGTGCTCATGGGATTGTGTTGTATGCTCGTAACTCCGACTCAGAGTTAGTTTAATTTTATACTCACTAACACTTATCATATTTGACCTTAAAAATATGAATTTATTTAGCATGTACTGTTTCCTCATTTAGCAAACTCTAATTATCAACTACACTGTACTAAAAGAGTGCTTCATATCATCCTGCAAAGAAGGTTTCTTATAAAACTTCAAAATATGACGTCTAGAGTCACCCTAATGAAAATATCGCTCTCTATCCACTCTGTCATGACCATAAAACAAACATAAAAACTATTCCTATATTCCCACTCCTTGTTCTAGCTTCGAGTAATGGTAAGTTTAACTCCTTCAGTTCATCATCATAAACCAGCTTCGTAGACTGTCAATGAACTTTCTTCAATTTATTTATATGCTTTTTCAAGTGCGATTTCCAAAATGGTGGTGACTATTCAAGCTTAGGCTTTACATAAGTCATGTAAATATTTCAGAACATTTCCTTGACCATATGCCAACACATTTACCCCTATATCTCTTTCCTTCTCATGTTTTGGAAGTTCGTCTCCTGTTACTGTTTACTCAAACATGAGACTCCTTGCACTCTTGCCCATTATCATTAACTTTACTATTTGAAGCACTGAATCTAATATCGCCACAGATATGATCACTTATGCAGGCTATATAGGTCTTCCTGAAATTCTTTAACACTATTTTCCTCTTATACCCTCTTCACAATCTTTGAATCGTCAGCAAATATATTTAAAAATGCATACGAAGACCCCGTCAGATAATATATATATATATATATATATATATATATATATATATATATATATATATATATATATATATATATATATATATATGGTTCCGGTTCTGGTTCCGGTTTTACGTCACGGACTCCCTTATCAACCAAGGGCTAGGACGGTTGCCTTCTTGCGAAGGACTTGTTTTGGCAAATGTAATCCTTACGCTGAGTGCATGCCTTTGCTAACCTCAGACCGTGGCGGGGCGCGAACCCTCGACCTGACTCCTCAGAGTCGGAGACGCTACTGACTGAGCCACGGCGACTACATATATATATATACTATATATATATATATATAATATATATATATATATATTTATATATATATATATATATATATATATATATATATATATATATATATATATAAGTGGCCCTCAAACTGACTCCTCTGTGTGCATATGTGTGCGTGTGTGTGAAGAGGCTATATAGCTTTTTTTTTTTTTTTACAAGAGGAATAATGGTCGTTGTATATGTATATTTTGACAAGCAAATAATTGCATACTACTTAATTTTTTAGAGGTGAATCCTCATATGCCTACATATTATAGCATATAAGCTTTTCATACATAAGTACATATACATATGCTTGCAAGAGTCTGAGGCCCTTGCTTTCTTTATTACTCACCATCTGGACCAAAAGATCAAACATCCTACTCGTGGTCCTGATCGACACGAACATGCAGCCAACATTCTTCACCTATTTCTTACTTCTAACCCTTCAAACGACTCTAATTCTGTGCTTTCCGTTCTTGGTAAATCTGACTACTCTGTAATCTAAATCTCTTCCATTTTTGCTCCCCCTCCACCAATCCCTCACACTCAGCGCTGCCTTTGGCACTTTGAGTATACCCAACGTGAAGATTTGCGTAATTTCCTCTCTGACTTCCCAAGGGATGACCATTGCTTTTGGTCCCGCAACCCTGATTAGGTAGCCCTAAAAGTTGCCGAGATCACAACCTCGGGAATGGAGGCATACATCCCCTCCTCTACGAATACATTCTCTCCCCCTAAACCTTGGTTTGACCATGCCTGCTCTATGGCTATTCAGGCCAGGAATCGGGCACACCAGTCTTATCAAGCCTCACCTTCTGATTTAACTCATTCTGCTTTTATTGTAGCTAGGAATCACTATACTTCTCAGATTCGAAGGTCTAAGGCTTCCTTTGTAAGTAGGAAAGTTGATGACCTTAACTCCTCTCCCACTGACAAATGTATCTGGTCCTTAGCCAAAAACCTCTCCAAAAACTTCTGTAACTCAAGCTTGCCCCCCCTCATTTGTTCTGATGGTTCTATTGCTTGCTCTCCGACTGACAAAGCCACTCTCTCTGGCTCTCATATTTCTGCCAAATCTTCTGCAAACGATTCCAGCACACTTGTCCCTCATTCTTTACCCCTCTCTAACCCTATGCCCTCCCTTATCCTTTCTTCATGCAAAGTCCATAAGGTTCTTCGCTCACTAAAGACGAACAAAGCATCTGGTCCCAATGGTATCCCTGCAAGGTTCCTTAAGAAGTTTGCAGATGAACTGGCTCCTGTGCTTTGCCTTCTTTTTCACCTCATTCTGACAACCAGTATCTATCCTTCATCTTTGAAGCATGCTAGTTCAACCTGTTCCTTAGTAGGGTAACCATTCTATTCCTTCACTCTACCGACCTATTGCCCTAACTTCTTCTAAGGCTACAGTTTTCGAACTTTGCTTAATGCTCACTTCTTGAAATGCCTTGACTCTAACTCACTTATCTCCGATCACCAGTACGGCTTCCACAAGGCAAGATCCACTGGTGATCTCCTGTCCTATCTTACTCACGTATGGTCATCTTCTCTGAGGAACTATGGGGAATCCTTTGTCGTCGCCCTTGATATCTCTAAGGCTTTTGACAGTCTGGCACAAGGCTCTGTTGGCCAAACTCCATGCTTATGGCTTTACCCCTTCTCTCTGTTCTCTGATTTCCAGTTTTCTTTCTGACCGTTTTATCTCTGTAGTTGTTGATGGTGCAACATCTAGCCCATTCCCTGTTACCAGTGGTGTTCCATAGGGCTCTGTTCTTTCACTTACTCTGTTCCTTCTCTTCAACAATGATCTTCTGCAATTCCAATATTATTCTCTTCTTCACGCCTTTGCTGACGATTCTACCCTTCACTTTTCCTTTGCCTTTTCATCACAACCTTCAACTGCTACTCGTAATCAGTCTCGTACAACTTTTTCTTCTACTCTCAACTCCGATTTGCAGAGGGTATCTGAGTGGAGCACCCAAAACTTAGCTAAAATTAATGCCTCCAAAACACAGTTTTTGGCTATCTCTTTATCTTCTTGTCCTTCTGACAGTCCTATTGTCTTCAAAACTAACGAAATTTACCCTCTTAATTCTATCAACATATTAGGAATCCATATGGCTTCTAACTTGTCTTGGAGAAATCACCTATTCCATACTTCTAAATCTACAGCCAAAAAAATAGGGAGTTCTGTTTGGTTTTCGTCATTAATTTTCCTCTTAACAGTTACTTAAAATTTATAGAGGTCTTATCCGTCCCAGCTTAGAATACTGCTCACACATCTGGAGTGTTTCTTCTTATACTTATCTCCTTGATAGGGTTGAATCTAAGGCAGCCAGCCTCATTAATGATCCTTCTTTTACTTCTAATCTGGATTCTCTTTTTCTCTTTGGTGTAAAACATCATCCCTTTCTCTTTTCTATCGCTACTACTTCCATCGCTGCTCTGATGGGTTGGAGAGTTGCATCCCTCCCCCACTGCCGAGGCCACGAAACACTCTCCAAGAGGCCTAATCTCACAGGTACTGTGTGGAAATTTGTAGCTCGCGGATTGGTCGGTGCAGCGACTGCTTCTACATATCTACCTCCAGACTCTGGAACTCTCTTCCTCCTTCTGTCTTTCCTAATTCTTACGACCTCTCAGGGTTAATCCTCCATATCTCTCTCTAGGTCCTCAGTACTTCGACTATTTTTTCAGTTTGTCGTTTTCTTTTTGTGTATCATTACCTCATCTCTGCCTTGTCCATGAGCTTTTTCTTTTCTTTCATCTTAATGTTTTCTCGTGCCCGGGCCTGCAGCTTTTGCCTGTCCCGGTGTCACATTCATAAAAATAAAGCTTATATTGGTTGATACAGGTATATACAATATGTGTATTCACAGAATAAAAAAATAACGTTCTTCATACAGAGAATTCCTGATGGCCGTGTAATGAACAAAAACATAAAAAAAAAATAAATATAAAAAGAAATACAAGTAAAGGTCAAACTTCTCATCATTGTTTATGTGAAGAGCACAATCACGGTTGGCAATGTTTTCTACCGTTTGTGTGTGTGTGTGCGCGCGCGCGCGCGCGAGAGAGAGAGAGAGCGAGAGAGAGAGAGAGAGAGAGAGAATATGCTTGATTTTTCGTCTGAATGCAGAGTAGGGTACGCTCGCTGCATTGTTTTCATGATTTTTGCGGGATTGAAACTTCATATTTCTATTCTATTTTTAGTTTCGTATATCCACCCATACATATACATACATATATATATATATATATATATATATATATATATATAATATATATATATCTATATATATATATATATATATATATATATATATATTTCCTTTTTACAGCCTTACCTAATCGAAACAAGCTTACCTAACCTACCTTGTCTTGACCTTACCGTTATAAGAAAAGTCAGGACATAGCTGACGAAGGAAACGGTAGGTGAAACTTGTGTTTCTTCCGAAGATAAGTAGATGCTAATTTCCATTTTTCCTTCCCACAGATCTACTGCCTTATTCCAACAAATGCAGAAAATTGCTCTATAGAAATTAAGAAACTCAATTAAGTTGCTCTATAATCTTAAATAACCTTCCAAAGTCGCATCTATGCATACCGTGTGTAGCGAAGATAATCCAATACAGTACAAAGCTAAATTCTAGAGCCAGGCCTCACCTTCCCCAGATTTGCTATGACCTCCATCGCAGAGTGATATGTATGTGCATATCACTTCATGTCAACTCATACTCTCTCATGCACGTCTCTCACCTTCCTGGTTGTCAAGGCCTCTGACAGGTCATCATACACTCTGTCCCTCTCTCTGTCACTTCCTTTATGAATATTTCTAACTCCCATATTCTTCTTCCTCTATTTGCGTTCCCATTTTCATATGGGGTCGCATCAGTCTCTCGACTGCTATCCATGGGTTTTGGCAAAGGGTTTTACAGCCGGATGCCCTTCCTGACGCCAACCCTCCCCATTTTTCCGGGCTTGGGACCGGCACTGGGCTTCTATTTCTAGCAACCAGAACTCCAATATACATCCCAGTAACTCAATCATTCCCCTCACTCTATGGAACCATCTGTCTTTGCACTTTCTTCTGTGGCACTTTATTTTTCTCTTTCTTAGCTGCAATAACAGCCCAGTACTCACTACCGTTCAATACTTAATGAGTAAGTGATCAATTATTTTACTATCCAAATTTAGGTCGCCTTGATATGAATCTCTCTTGTATACCTTTTCCATCCTCGTGGCCTAACTCAACTTCCATGTAGCTGAAACTTATCCTTCTCGAATACATTATCGTTTGCTCTTATCTCCATGTTACTCAATCCTCTATGTCTATCAAATGCAGTGAACTTACAATTAAAAAAAAAAAAGCTTACTTGCCTATTATTAAATACCTTACTAAATTCCTCCACCATCTTTTGAAGGTTCTACTCCGAAACAAGTTACTAATTCTTTGTTATATGGGAATAGAATCTTACTAACTTCATAACTCTTACCTAGATCCTTCTCTGATTTTGAACCTTCGGTCCAGTACTATCCTTTCCAATTTTTATTTTTACTCTATCCATATATAAATATTACATAGTCTACGCAACATAGTACATCTTTATCTTAAATAGAGTATAACCTCAAAAAAAATTCCTCTCTTCCCCATCTGATGTTACACATCTTCAAATAGTCCCGAGATATCAATAATAACTTCTTTACCTATGTTAATTATTATATACGAACATAAATTCTTTTTAATATTAAGGACAAGAACTAAATTGGGAGCCCAAACCAGACCGGGCTAACACCTAAAACTGGCTCATTGAAGTACGCTATGATTTTGGCGAGAGCAGCGAACCTATACACCTGACAATTCAAGGCACTATAAGCCCCAGGGAAATGTAGATACTTGACCGATTACAGGGACATACCGAGGTCATATGAAATAGATATTAGAGCATATATCCTCCTCTATGGATCATCACCATGATGCATAAGGAGGATTATCTTACCCTGTGAATCTAAGAACCAATCCGTCGGAAGAAATAGCTTCTTGCAGGGAAACCCATGGCGGCAAGGTCAAGACGAGAGTCCAGGCTAAGAATGAAGCAGACCTCAAGTCCTGCGGCCGAAGTAAATCCTAACTCAAAGGCTGTGAAGGCGGATAAAGGCTGCAATAGAT
>JAXCGZ010015475.1:0-2500 GCA_037179515.1 Halocaridina rubra | reverse complement strand
TGAACGGAGCCTCTGTCAGTCTCAGAGTCGAGTGAAAGGTAGGAGAGAGAGAGAGAGAGAGAGAGAGAGAGAGAGAGAGAGAGAGAGAGAGAGAGAGAGAGAGGCTGGGCGACCTTGAAATACGTTGCGGTTTCCACCCATGTGTCAGCTGAGACTGGCCTCTTTCTTTTACTTGCACTGAAAATAAAAAATTGTCGCAGAGTATCTCTAAAAATAAAATAATAAACAAATGGAAGTGAACAAACTTTTAGGAATGACTATCGATAGAGTTTTACGTTTATTGTCAGCGGCTATTCTCATTCCCTCATTAACAAAAACAAAAGCAAAAAGAACTTAGTGTACAACTGCAGAACTGTCGAAGCATAAATCCATTCCTTTCTGTTTAATCTTGATAAAGGACTTTACTGTAACAGCATACACATCCTCGTCTATAATGACCATTCTGACGTAAAGGTTTACTTCCTACGTTATAATTATTAGTACCAGACGGGTACAAGGTAAGAATGGACAAGCAGTGATTCCTTTATCTTAATTTATTCTAGAGTACAACACATCTTCGACGCCTCAATGCCCCCACCCTATGATTAACTCAATCTCTGATCTATTCGTGCCCCTGGCAAAGTTCTAACTAACCCTGTCTGCCTTGGGTGGTTCTTGAAATACCCCAAGGGCAGGGCGTGGCTTGACATCCAATTCTGCAAATCAACTCCAGGTTCGAAGTGGATTCCCGCCTATTTTGGGGAGGGGCTATTCCAACGAGCCTATTGCAAAGGAGTGGGTGGTAATCGCCTATTGCCATTGGGTATCTCCCCCGGGCATGTACTTCACATTTAGGACAAGTGTTCCTGTGTGGTATGGGGAATAAAGGACTTGTTTATATCTCACACACTCCTGAGGTATTTGAACGCCAGATGCCGAGTCCCATGGGACCAGCTATATATCTTCGTGACCCTTTTAAACATAGGCCTCATCCTAGTAAACACTGGAGAGAGTGTTCAATGTTTCCTTTGACACCTAGCCAAAAGTCCTACGACATCCCTCCCCACTACACTGAAATATCTCTTATTTCAGTTTCATCATCCTAAAATAACATTTGTTTACAATAAAAACGGGGCCGAATTATTTAAGCTATCATCTAAGAAATCCTATTTCTATGAACTCTAAACAGTTTACACGAACATAGCATATATATATTAATGATTTTTTTTTTCTTTTTAAAGTAAATCTACAGACAACTAGAGCATGCAGGGTCTATTTCCTTGTTGGAAATCTTTAATACAAACATATTCTTATATTTAGACAAAAATAACCTTAAACAGTATAATTTCAGTGTGTAACTAATATCAAACATTAATTAAGATCAAAAGTCAATTTAAATCAAAACATTAATTCATCTACTTCTCTCGTTTCTTCAAAAGACAAAATTGAGTTAGTTACAGTAAAATTATGACTCATGTAGAACATTAGCAAACAAATGAGGTAGAGTATTGGCATGTATACACATTTAAAATGATATAGACCATAACATCAATAGTAATTTCTATAAGAAACCTTATCTTAATAATTTCTACTCCTATCATTATTAGGGGGCATTGATTTGTCTTAAAATTAAGCCTTAAAAACTACTCCTCAAACAAAACATTTGTTACTTTTAGTAAAGTTAAAACATTCACTATTTCCATATTCAATTACTATTCAGAGACCAATTGATAGGAGAACTTAATGGACACAAAGATTAAATCATAATTCAAATAATAATAATGCTAAAACAAAACACTAATATTATTTAAGCAGAAAAACAACTTATTAATCTTAGTGCAAATCATACAATTTATCAATGGCACTTATTCAAAACTATCTTTAAGGGGGTCTCTGAGTTGTCGCTTAAAATTATCTTAAAACTAGGTAAAACAAGTAATAAAAGGGGACCTTTTCTTTCCCATTTTTCCAGTTCTAAAGCGTGGGTTGTTCTTTCCAACAACTGATAAGGGATTTTTAAATACCCTTCTTTCTCTCTGGGATTTCATCAATTCGTTTACATGGCTTTTTAGAGTGTTTTTTTAGGACTTTGTTTTCTCTGTCTAGGACGACTTTTGTTTTCTCTGTCTAGGACGACTTTTATTTTCTCTGTCTAGGACGACTTTTATTTTCTCTGTCTAGGACGACTTTTATTTTCTCTGTCTAGGACGACTTTTATTTTCTCTGTCTAGGACGACTTTTATTTTCTCTGTCTAGGACGACTTTTGTTTTCTCTGTCTAGGACGACTTTTATTTTCTCTGTCTAGGACGACTTTTGTTTTCTCTGTCCCTTGCTCATGAATTCCTGCTAGGCGCGATTCCACGGTTTCTCTCTGGGATTTCATTTTTTTCACTCCCCCGCCGTCCTTGCTGCAGGCCCAGGTTTGTTACCATTAATTATCTCCTTTCCAAAATAGGCAAGACAAAGAGGAAGCGATCGGCACCTGTTTAATCCTTCCAGCCTGGCTTTCTCGTCCCGCCC
>JAXCGZ010015474.1:57500-72500 GCA_037179515.1 Halocaridina rubra | reverse complement strand
CAACACATAAAAAGCACAAAATATTATAAAGACAGTACCTATTCAGTATGTACAAAACAAAAGTGGACCGTTGGATCTTGGTGTTGGAATGTTGGTTGTATGATCCCCCCCCCCCTCACCTTTGAGATGCCTTTAGCCTGAGAAATTTCTTTTCACATATTCAAGCATTCTTAATTTTTCATTTAGTTATGGTCGTAAGGTACATACTTTTAAAGGGAAAGCATTGTGTACCTTTTGTTATATCTGGCACACCTTCCAAAGCAATTAAACTCTCTCTCTCTCTCTCTCTCTCTCTCTCTCTCTCTCTCTCTCTCTCTCTCTCTCTCTCTCTCTCTCTCTCTCTCTCTCTCTCTCTCTCTGCAGGTCTCCCAGACTCTAGATATGCCACAGTACACCTCCTGTAAATTATGCGACCGTCCTAATGCTAACACTCTTGATCACTATTGTCTTCAGTGCCCCACAGTGAGGGATGTTTTACCACGAGGTCAGAACTTAATACAGATCTGCTCATTTTTACTTAATGATGACAACCTTGATGTTATCCTTGCTCGTTATCCTCACTTTGGTGGCCATTAATTATATTGAATTATACATATATTTTCTGTATGTTGCTGTATAATTCTGTTTGTGCATTCTGCGTTTCTCTGAGCTTTACTTTTGCATATAATGTACTCTGTGCTGCCATACTGTGAGTTGTGTGTTAGTATGCAGCAATGTTTTATCAATATGTACACCGCCCTGTAAACCATGTTCAATTCTTGGTTTTGTATCCATTTGAAACATTATTTGTATGAACTCATGTAATGTCTGACGCCTTGGCGCAATAAATTAATAAAATAAATAATAATCTCTCTCTCTCTCTCTCTCTCTCTCTCTCTCTCTCTCTCTCTCTCTCTCTCTCTCTCTCTCTCTCTCTCTCTCTCTCTCTCTCTCTCTCATGGATTAAGTGAGCTGTGACCGGGGGCCCCAAAGGATAAGGGTTATTATTTTTTGTTACTATGGTTCTATATAGTTAAATGAAATTTTGATAATTGACTTTTTATTGTTATTATTTTTATATAAATAAACTTTAAAATTAAGTGTACTATCTCTATTAGGTATAGACAAAATAAACGTGCAATAGTTGGATTTATAATATGCAAATCAGACAAGTTATAGAAACAGCTCATTACATATTCATATACAGAAAAGCAATAATTCTCTCTCTCTCTCTCTCTCTCTCTCTCTCTCGTATGCACACACACACACACACACACACATATTGGAGGGCATTAGAACAGATGCTATCAGCATCTCTGGCATTTTCTCTATTTTTAAGTGCCCCAGCATAAGTATGAAAAAATTCAACCTAATTTGCGATAGAAGAATCTGCAGATTTTTGTGAGTAGAAAATTTAGCTTAGTAAGAGCGGGAGTTTTAAAAATTTTAAAGAGATTCTCTGCTTAACTCTGAAGAGGGGAAAGAAAACGGCAATCGAGAAAGAAACAATAGAAGAGGTGCCAGCATTAGATAGCATTGAATTATCTAAATTTTTGTGTGAATCAGTAGGAGCTATTATTGCCTGTGATTAACTTGATTCTGTGGTCCCATATCTTGCTACAAAAATGTACATGTTATGGAAAGATATTGTTCCAGAATGGGATTTGAATATTAATACATATTATCTTTCTGAGGAAACAAGCACTAAAAAATCACAAAAACTCATGATTCCAAAAAAAAAAAAATGCAAACAGAGACCTGTCTATCAGGAGTCCTGCCCTTTGGAACAGATTTCTGTCTAAACAAAGTGGATTCATTCCTCCTTGTAAGATGGGTTTCGATACAAGGAACATGCATTCATCGTGAGCCAAGATACTTCTCATATAGTCCTCTTAGTTTCTAAGGAGGAATAACAATAAACCGTTTGTTATCCCATGCGTGCCGTGAAAGTCAACTAAATGGGGCACAGCGAAGGGACTAGGAATTCCCCCCGTCTGCATTGTCTTATTACTGAGAGCCAAAGTGGGTGGGTAAACTGATGTGATCCATAAATGTAAATGAAGCAGTATCAGTTATCAAAGAGAAACTGCATATTCTGTGGCATTAACGTCATTTTCCCATTATTTATCTTACATATTGTCTGCAGTTACTCTTATATTGCAAAAATTATTTTGTGCACTGTCAGTATAGTTTTTTCATGTCTACTTCAACTCTTACTTTGTAATAAGCATTCTAAGCAGAGTCAGTTTTATTTCTACATGATATCTACATGCATTTTAAGTAATTATTATTCAGTATAATATTGTTTGATGTATACTTCAAATCTTACACTGAAATAATTATTCTAAGTAAAGTCAAGTAACTTTTACATAACTTTGTGAACTCTTATATTGTAAAAATTATATTTTATTATTGCCAAGACACTCCTAAATGATGTCTTCATTCACTCATAGAAATGACTCTAAGCAATGAAATTGCTCGAGGCCGCACCAGAAGTTGGAGTGAAAAGGAAAAGGTTACATTTTAAAAACATGAATAAGAATTATGGAAGACTTGTAGAAGACTTATTTTATTTATCTAAATGGTCAGTTTATGTACAATTGATGCAGGTTACATAGTAATGCACAGCTCATCATGGGGGTTATTAAATAGATGAGATCATATTTATAAACATATCGTCAGGACACAACTTGAGGGGTATTTTCAGACTTATAAAGAAAAGAATCTTGATTTCGATCCTAAATGTGACTGATAAGAAAAGGCAAAGGTACAGAAAACTTCTCCCTTGGGAAAAATAAGGATAATTGTGCTTATAAATACACAATGTAGTATATAGAATATAATATTTGATACAAAATATACAATTTGTGGGTGATGGTAGATATTTTATGTAAGTTGACTCGCACTTCGATTGGTGGGTTGGTTTATTCAGATTTGGGCCATGCATCTGTACATGGTAGTGAATTATTTCGGTGTTGACCATGTACTGTTGACGACGTCCATGACGAGGTGGTGGTTTAGTTTATGAGGAAGTCTGTGCCCACAGCCGCATCACTTGCGTATGCATAGAGTGAGAGTGGGGCATTTTTATGTTGGCGAGAAATTTTGTTCTGAAGATGTTGTCCCTGATGCAGATTCCAGTGTCACTGTGGTTGGCAGCTAAGGGAGAAAAAAGTGAAAAGGCAACAAAACAGGCAGGAGACTGTCTTTACATGTTGTAGAGAGTCGAACTTGGAGATGAGAGAGTCCAAAAAGTAGGGTTCAACTGACATTGGGAAGACGCCATATCCAATCTGACTGGCAGGAAGACATGAGGCTGTCTTTATATGTAGTAGATGGCTGGCCTTGAAGACAAGTGGCTCTGTCTCCATCTCGTTGGCATCTGGAAAGGCAGTTTTCTTTCTTCGGAAGGCACAGGGGTCAGCCTGAAAAATACAGAGACTCTGCCTGGGCCTTTGATTTGGCAGAAGTGCATGCCATGGATAGCAGTCAGATCAAGCAGGTGGCCATCCACATGGCTAGTATGAGGTTGGTCTTGAAGACTAGGGCAAGCAGGAGGCCATCCACGTGCCAAGTAGGGGATCTCCTTGGAGAGTGAAGCGTCAGTCTCCATCTCGTTGGTGTGCAGAAAAGCTGCTCTATTCGACGTTGGAAGATTCAGGAGCCAACCTGAAGGACAGGGAGGTTGTATGGGTTCATTGTTCTTTTTCTTGGAGGTGAACTTGTTGCAAAGTAAGTAGTGTGGAGAGGCAATGCAAAGAGATTTGGAGAGGAGAGGCAAATTAGCAAAGGGTCCAACTTTATCTTGTTGGCATCTCTGAAAGGGTAGCTCTAACTGGAATCAGGGAATGCATGAGCCAGCCTAAATGGCAGAGAGGCTTCCACAGGGCCGTTGAGCATTCACTTGGAGAGCAAGCTGGTATGGAGAAGACGAGGAGAAGCAGCAATGGGTCACTTCGATGTCACCGGTGTGAAAAGTCGAGGTAAGGCAGAAATGCGATAAAGTTACATTTTGAAGACTTGTAGATTTATTGAAGACTTATTGTTGGCTTGTGGAAGCTTTACTGAAGATTTATGAATATAGAAGACTTGCAGATGATTTATTTTATTGATCAAATTGGCCACTGTAAATCTGGAAAGGCAATGTGGTGGAGCCCTATGAGGTGCAACCTGAAGATGTCAATTTCAAATTGCACTTCAAAAATTTTTTTAATCCTCCGACAGTTAATCCAAATCAAATCATTGATATGTCTTCCTCACCTAATATTCCTATATTGGATGATCCCTTTACTGCTCAAGAGTTAGACATGGTAGTGCAAAGTATAAAAAAAGATAAGAGTTATATTGGAATGTGTCCTGGTTTATTTGCAATGTTGCCACAGACATGGTTATCTTTTTTCCTCCAATTTTTAATTTCCTTTTCTTAAATGTCCTTTATCCATTTGCTTTGTGCCACAATAAACTGATCACTCTATTTAAATCTGGGGATAGAAGAGATTGCGGAAATTATCGGGGCATAAGTATAATGAACACCTTGGCAAAAATCTATGATATGCTTTTGATGAAACGGTTAAGTTTATGGTTTAATAAAGATAAGTGTTAGGCCGGAGCTCAGAAGGGTAGAGGGTGTATAGAGCAAATTTTGTCTTTAAGGTTACTGATGGATTATGCTGCTTAAGAAGCAAAAATTGTATATAGTTTTTGTGGATTTTAGTAAGGCGTACGACAGGGTACCAAAATATGAATTAATCGAGTGTCTCAAGTCGGTGGGATGTGGATTGGTTATGTTGTCAGCTATCCAAAATATTTATTCATGTACAAAAAGTGTGTTAAAATCTGCTATAATATCAACATCTATAGGTATACGCCAAGGAGCTCCTACGAGCTGCATTTTGTTTGTCATTTATATGGATAAAATGGTGAGAATGATTAAAGACAGAGTGGGAATTGATGTTTTTTTGGGAAATTTACATACTCTTTCAATGATGGATGATACGGTAATTGTAAGTACATCTCGTAAAAAGTGTATATCAAAACTTGAGGCTCTATTAGATTATTGTAATGCTTATGGTATGGTGATTAATGAAAAGAAGACAAAGTATTTTGTTGTTAATGGAAAAGACAGAGATAAAGAATCAATAGTGATAAACAACATAAGAATAGATTATTGTAAAAGGTATCTGTACTTAGGTGCATGGTTTACTGATGATGCAAAAATGCACTCAATACTTAAACAGCATGAAATCGATGGTACAGCAACAGTAAATAAGCTTAGTATATTCTGCATAAATAACATGAGTATGCCCTATGCATGTAAGGTTAACGTTTTTAAAGCTGTTTTGAGTTCTTCACTTTTGTATAGTTCTGAGAGTTGGTTCACAAGTAGTTTAGCTTGCATGGAAAAGCTTTATAACAAGGCAGTAAAGTGTTTATTGGGAGTAAGAAACAACACTCCAATATCCCTATGCTTAATAGAAAGTGGTTTGGAAACTTTAGTACGCGAAGTTAATGAAAGAAGAAGAGGATTTTTAACCAAAAAATTGCAACAGGTTAACAATGAAGAACCTTTCTATGTGGTATCTGATATCTGCAGGCGGGAAAATACACCTGGTTATCAATTCTTAAATTCATATATTACAAATAATGTGGAAGCTTCTGCTCTAAGTGACATAAAAACTGTAATATTGAATAAACCTCGAAGGTGCCACAAAATATCTTACATATAGACAAATATTAAATAATCAGCTGACAGTACATAAGGTGCATAGTAGCAAAGAGTAGGTACCAGATTATTTGCGAGTTGCATTCACAAGGTTAAGAGTAATGTTTCATGAGTTGCGTGTAGAGATTGGAAGGTGGAGCAGAACACCAAGAGAAATGAGAGTATGTGCTTGTGATCAAATGGCAATTCAGAGTGAAGAACATGTGCTAATTGAGTGTCCTTTTTCCCAACCAGCGGGACAAAAATATAATATTTTAAACTATCTGAGTGTCCAATCACTTTTGAATGAAGAGCTTCATATTACCGAGTTGTGTCAGTATATTTATGAAGTACTAAAGTAGTACAGATAAGGAAGAGATTCAACCTTGTAATGAGGAAAGCATTTATTTTTTTGTATTTATAGGTTAAATTGTAATATCTGAATGTAGTCTATTCTTCTAACTGTAATTCAGAATTAGGCATTAAGATAAATATGATTATTTACTTTTGTTGGTAAGTTTGTGGAAATATTTGTAGTGTTCTTTAGGCTAAGATTTTTGATGGACAAAATATTGTTTCTATTAATTATGCTATTTTGTTCAAAAAGTAAAAAAAAAGAAAAAAATAATATTTTTGTAATACTTTTGTAATATTTTGTCAATAAACATATGATAATAATATATACACAGTTGATACACTTTGTTTAGTAATGCATAACCCACTCTGGTGAGCTATTATGGAGATAAGATTATGTTTATAGAGAGGTATTCTATAAGAATCTTGTTTTTGGTCCAAAATGTGACTAATACTAAAAGGCGATGGTACACACTCAGAATGCTATAAATGTGCCTTGTAATGTCAAAATACTTTCTTGTGTACATCCATTATTATAATGAAAAAATGTTATTCTAAACAATGTCAGCATCCTCTTATATTATGTTAATATCCACTCTTATATTGCACAGATTTTATTCCAAGCAATGTCGATATAGTCTTGCATAAAGTCAATATCAAAGTTTATATTTTTTCATGAGTATGAGACTGGGTCAGACAAGAAAATCGTCTTCAAAAACCAAGGGCACCAACAATACATTGAAACAAAGCAAAAGTAGAAGTTTAAGGACAAGGCAGAAATAAGGGAATGATAAACAATAAGATAAGGACATGCTGAAAGACTAGTTGAAGTAATGAAGCCCTAGAGATATGGCAGGAGTAGTCCTTGAGATGATGATAGATAATCTTTTTGAAAGAACACAGGAAATAAGAATTAAGAAAGACAGAAAGACGAAGAAAGTTCCAGAGTCTGGAGATGGATGGGAAGAAGAAGTCACTGCTCTGACAAATCCACAAGCTACAAATCTCCACACAGTAACTGTAAGATGAATCAGCTTGGAGAGTGTTACATAGCCTCAGAGGTGGGGTAGAGATGCAACTCGCCAACTCATCAGAGAAGCGATGGAAGTAGTAACGATAGAAAAAAGAAAGAAATGATACCTCATGGCCAAGAAAAAGAGAGTTCAGATTAGGAGTAAGAGATGGGTCATCGATGAGTGATTGCCTTAGATTCAACCCTATCAAGGATATAAGTGTAAGGAAAAACATTCCAGTTGTGCGAGCAGAATTTTAAGCAGGGACCGATAAGACCTCTATAAATTTTAAATAATTGAAAATATGAATAAAAATAACGAAAAAACAGAACCCCTAATTTCTTATATGCAGATTTAGAAATGTGGATTATGTGACTACTCCAAGACAAGCTAAAGGCTATCTGAAATCCTAATAATTTAACAGAATTAAGAAGATAAATATTTTAGTTTCGAAGAGAGTAGGGCTTTCAGGGGGAAAAGAAAATAAATGAATAATCAGAAACTGTGTCTTGGAGGTATTAGATCTAACTAACTTTTAGGCGCTCCTCTCAAATACTCTCTGTTAATCGAAGTTGAGAGGTGAAGAAAAGAGTGATATGAGACCTACTTGAGTAGCATATGAAAGTTGGGAAGAGAATGCAGAGGGAAAATGAAAGGTAGAATCGTCGGCAAAGGAGTGGAAAGGAGAGGATGATGGGAACTGATGAAAATAACTGATGAAGAGAAGGAAAAAAGTAGGTGAAAGGAAAGAGCCTTATGGAGTACCACTAATAACTGGTAATGTACGTGATGTTGTGCCGTCAACAACCAAATATATATAATTATTAGAAAAGACTGGAAATCATAGAACAGAGAAAGGAGGAAAAGCTATGAGCCTTGTGCCCGACTCTGTGAAAAACCTTACAGATATCAAGGGCGATGACAAAGAAGTTCTCACAGTTCTTCAGAGAAGATGATTATGCATGATAAACATAGGACAGGAGGTCACCAGTGGATCTTGCCTTGCAGAAGCCATACTGTGATCAGATAAAAGCCGGTTAGATTTCAAATGTTTCCAGAAATGAGAATTGAGCAATGTTTTGAATACTTTAGTGATGGCAAAGGTCAAGACAGAAGGACGGTAGTTGGAAGGAACAGAGCAGTTACCCTTTTTAGTAATGGCCTGAACTGGAGTGTTCTTTCAAGATGAAGGATAGATACTGGTTGAGAGAATGAGACAAAAAAGACGGCAAAGCATGGGAGCCAATTCACCTACAAACTCATTAAGGAACTTGTAGGGACACCATCGGATAAGAATGCCTTGTTCATCTTTAGAAAATGAATAGCCTTATGGACTCTGTGTTAAGAAAGAGTAAGGGAGGGCATAGGGTTAGAGGGGTAAAGTATGAGGAAGAGGTGTCCTGGAATCATTCATGGAAGAGTGAGATCCAAAGAGTGATTTTTTAGTCAGAGATTAAACTATAGAACCATCAGGAATAATGAGTGGGGAAAAGCTTGATTAACAAAATTTTTGGAGAAAGTTTTGGTAAAGGGCAAGAAAAGTTTATCAGCGGGGGGGGGGGGTTAAGATCATCAATTTTCCCTCTTAAAATTGAGACTTTACACTCTTGAATCTGAGCATTGCAGCAATTTTCAACTGTAATAAAAGCCGAGCGAGCTAAATCAGAAGGAGTTGCTTGATATGATTGGTATGCCCAACCCCTGGTCTAACTAGCTATGGAGCAGGAACTGTTAAACCAATGACTAGGGGGAGAAAAAGTGTCCATAGATGAAGGGTTGAATGCCTTCATTCCCAAGGTTATGATATCAGCAAGTTTTAGGGCTACCTGAAAGGGTTGTGGGTCCAAAATAAGTTGTCATCCCATGGGAGGTCAAAGAGAGAGTTACACAAATCATCACGTTCGGCATGCTCAAAGTGCCAAAAGGAGCAATGAGTAGGAGGAATTTATGGAGAGGGAGCGAATATTAAAAAGATCAAGATCAAAGATTGATCAGATTTACCAAGAGGGGAAAGCGCAGATTATGAATAGCTTAGAGGATTAAAAGTAAAGAATAGGTCAATAGTGTTAGCTGCTTGGTCGTGGCGAACGGGAACAGGAGTAGGATATTTGATAATCTGCTCAAGATCATGAGCACTAGAGAAAGCAAGGGCGTCACTTCCTATCACATCAGTGTGAGAAGAATAAAGCCACTCACTATGGTGTACATTGAAATCTCTAAAATAGAGAATTTAAGCATGTGGAAGAGAAGTTAGTAAGGACTTATGGCATGAGGACAAATATTCAAAGGTAGTCACAACGTCAATGGAGATTGGAGAGCAATAGCAGAAGCAACAAAATATACTGGTAGTGAAGAAATAGATTTTTAGCCAGAAAACATTAAAGTCAGGAAATTCGAAGTCCATTAGCCTTGCAATGGGAATGTTAGCATAGATGAAAATTAGAACGCATGCTACAGTTTGAGATATGGAATGGGTCAGGAAATGCAAGGCTATATATAATCATTATTCTAAGCATTATCAAGGTATTTGAAAATTATGATATATGTATATATATATATATATATATATATATATATATATATATATATATATATATATATATATATATATATATATATATATATATATATATATATATATATATATATATATATATATATATATATATATATATATATATATATATATATATATATATATATATATATATATATATATATATATATATATATATATATATATATATATATATATATATATATATATATATATATATATATATATATATATATATATATATATATATATATATATATATATATATATATATATATATATATATATATATATATATATATATATATATATATATATATATATATATATATATATATATATATATATATATATATATATATATATATATATATATATATATATATATATATATATATATATATATATATATATATATATATATATATATATATATATATATATATATATATATATATATATATATATATATATATATATATATATATATATATATATATATATATATATATATATATATATATATATATATATATATATATATATATATATATATATATATATATATATATATATATATATATATATATATATATATATATATATATATATATATATATATATATATATATATATATATATATATATATATATATATATATATATATATATATATATATATATATATATATATATATATATATATATATATATATATATATATATATATATATATATATATATATATATATATATATATATATATATATATATATATATATATATATATATATATATATATATATATATATATATATATATATATATATATATATATATATATATATATATATATATATATATATATATATATATATATATATATATATATATATATATATATATATATATATATATATATATATATATATATATATAAGTACAAACTGTTAGCATACAGCACTAAATAGTAAGGAAGCTCATCAGGGAAACAAAACTTATAAAACAATGCTATATTTCGGATCCTAAATGGAACCCTTCTCAAGCACAACTGAGAAAAAATAACAAAGGTGGAGGAAACGTAAACAAAAGGACTCATGAGACCTGAGGGATACAAATTTTTATGATAATAGGACAGGCCTAATCCAAATGAGTTATCCTTAATCAAAGAAGCCGCCAAGATCATTAAATCATTAACAAGGGAAAATGTTAATCCTTAAAATGATAATAGATCTGAAAGAAGATAACCCCCCAAATTTTCTTATATATATATATATATATATATATATATATATATATATATATATATATATATATATATATATATATATATATATATATATATATATATATATATATATATATATATATATATACATGCATATACATATACCTTGGCTGATTCCCCCTTTAATTGGGGGGTAGCCGACATCAAGAAAGGAAAACAAATAGGGGGATTACTTTGCTCTATGGGCAATGACGAGGGAGGTAGCGACCGCTCAGATGGCACTGCTGGAGTGCCACAGCCCATCCTCCCGGCTCTTCCACAACCTGTGTCGCTTCACAACTGCCAGCTCCTCCTACTGCCCCTACCACAGGGCTATCTCTGTAAGATGCAGCCCCGTGGTAACAGCAGATGCCCATCAGAGCTGCGTCACAAACGCTCGCCACTCATTCCTATTCCTAGCACGCTCGCTTGCTTCCCTCACATCCATCCTCCTATCATTCAGGGCTCTCCTTACTCCATCCATCCATCCAAACCTAGGCCTCCCTCTAGCATTTCTCCCATCAACTCTCGCATTCATCACCTTTTTTCAGCAGCCTTTCATCATCCATCCTTTCCACATGGCCAAACCATCTCAGAACATTCACATCTACTCTGGCTGCAATTTCTCTCCTCACACCCGTTCTTGCTCTCACCACTTCATTCCTAACCCTATCCAATCGAGATACACCAATCATACTCCTCAGGCATTTCATCTCAAACACATTTAGTTTCCGTCTCTCACTTACTTTCATACCCCATAACTCTGATCCATACATCACAGTTGGCACAACCACTTTCTCATACAAAACTTTCTTAACATTCATTTCCAACCCTCTATTCTTCATCACTCCTTTCAATGCACCCAACACTTTACATCCTTCATTCACTCTGTGACACACATCTGCTTCCACTCCACCATTTGCAGCTATAACCGAGCCTAAATACTTAAACTGATTAACCTCCTCAAGTGTCTCTCCATGCCACATTACATTCAATCCAGCCCCATCCTCATTTCTTGTACACCTCATAACCTTACTCTTTCCCACATTCACTCGCAGCTTCCTTCTCTCACACACCATTCCAAATTCTGACACTAACTGACACAGCTTTTCCTCTGAATCTGCCACCACCACAGTATCATCTGCAAACAGCAACTGATTCAGCTCCCACTCGTTATCATCCCCATCTACCATTCTCAAACCTCGACCACGCACTCGCTCATTCACCTCTCTTACAACTCCATCAATATACAAATTGAACAGCCATAGTGACATCACACATCCCTGTCTCAGTCCCACACTCACTGGAAACCACTCACTCACTTCATTCCCTACCCTAAAACAAGCTCTACTACCCTCATACAAACTCTTCACTGCATGCAACAATTTACCATTTATTCCATAAAATCTCAAAACATTCCACATAGCCTCTCTATCAACTCTATCATATGCTTTCTCCAGATCCAAGAATGCAAAATACACATCCTTACCCTTTGCTAAATATTTCTCATATAACTGCCTAACTATAAAAATCTGATCTATACAACCTCTACCTCTCCTAAAACCACTCTGCACTTCCGCGATCACATATTCTGTCTTATCCCTAATCCTATAAACCAGTATCCTACCATACACTTTTCCTACCACACTCAACAAACTTATACCCCTAAAATTACTGCATTCATACATATCTCCCTTACCTTTGCATAGGGGCAATATACAGGCAATCACCCAATCCACTGGCACCAATGACAGCATAAAGCATATATTAAACACTCTCACTAACCATTCCAATGCAGTCTCATCCCCTTCTTTCAACATCTCCTCTCTCACACCATCCATTCCAGGTGCTTTACCTGCTTTCGCTTCATACAATGCCCTTTTCACCTCCTCTCTTGTAATCTATCTCTCATTTTCATCTCCCATTACTGGCCCTTGAACCCCTCCCACTGCCACTATAGCTCCCTCTCTATCTTCCTCAACATTCAGCAAGCACTCAAAATATTCTGCCCATCTTTTCCTTGCATCGTTTCCTCTTAACATCTGTCCATATATATATATATATATATATATATATATATATATATATATATATATATATATATATATATATATATATATATATATATATATATATATATATACATAATATATATAATATATATATATATATTATATATATATATATATATATATATATATATATATATATATATATATATATATATATATATATATATATATATATATATATATATATATATATATATATATCTAATAAATATGCACATAAAAATATATACATATAACAACATCTGTACACACATCCCCATATGCAAGAACAGATATAATGATATCCATATATAAATACTAATAAAATCAAAATACTCCATAACGACTACAATTTGGTTGGGGGTTTATCTTGAGGGATAACTTCGTTGAGGCAGCGTTTCAGGAGGGCTTTATCAATTATGTCAGGGGTCCATTGCCCCCTAGATAGATTGAAATTGTCCTTCATTTCAGTGAGGGAAGATTCCACAATTTTCCATTTGAATTGATAAGTACTTTTAAATAGCATAGTGGCACCACTCCAATCAATCCGATGAGTATGTTCATTGATGTGGGTAAAAAAAGCCGAATTTTCTTGATTATATCTTACTGCTCTCTTGTCTTCTAAGACTCTCTGGGATAGAGAGCATCCTGTTTGTCCTATGTACACTCTATTGCAATCATTACAGCTTATTTGGTATACTCCTGCATTAACTTCTTTTTTGTTTTGGCTAACGTTAACTAATTCTTTTTGTAAAGTGATGGGATAGTTAAAAGTGAATGGGACTGGTTAACTAAAGTATCATTTATAACTCCTAGCTTTTGGTGAAAAGGAAGGAGGATTTTGTTGAAATTATTCTCTTTAGGGGTCCTGTGAGGATTGTAAAAACCTGTTTAGCTTTCTGCATTTTTAACTATCCCATCACTTTACAAAAAGAATTAGTTAACGTTAGCCAAAACAAAAAAGAAGTTAATGCAGGAGTATACCAAATAAGCTGTAATGAATGCAATAGAGTGTACATAGGACAAACAGGCTGCTCTCTATCCCAGAGAGTCTTAGAACACAAGAGAGCAGTAAGGTATAAGCAAGAAAATTCGGCTCTTTTTACCCACATCAATGAACATACTCATTGGATTGATTGGAGTGGTGCCACTATGCTCTTTAAAAGTGCTTGTCAATTCAAACGGAAAATTATGGAATCTTCCATCATTGAAATGAAGGACAATTTCAATCTATCTAGGGGCAATGGACCCCCGACGTTATTGATAAAGCCCTCCTGAAACGCTACCTCAACGAAGTTATCCCTCAAGATAAACCCCCAACCAAATTGTAGTCGTTATTGTGTCTTTTGATTGTATTAGTATTTATATATGGATATCATTATGGCTGCTCTTGTATATATGGATGTGTGTACAGATGTTGTTATATGTATATATCTTTATGTGCATATTTATTAATATATTCTTTTTTTTATATATAAATTTTTTTTGGGGGGTTATCTTCTTTCAGATCTATTATCATTTTAAGGATTAACATTTTCCTTTGTTAATGATTTAATGATCTTGGCGGCTTCTTTGATTGAGGATAATCCGTTTGGATTAGGCCTGTCCTATTATCATGAAAGTTTTTATCCCTTAGGACTCATGAGTCCTTTTGTTTACGTTTCCTCCACCTTTGTTATTTTTTCTCAGTTGTGCTTGAAAAGGGATCCAGTTAGGATCCGAAATATAACATTGTTTTATTAGTTTTGTTTCATTGATGGGCATCCTTAATATATATATATATATATATATATATATATATATATATATATATATATATATATATATATATATATATATATATATATATATATATATATATATATATATATATATATATATATATATATATATATATATATATATATATATATATATATATATATATATATATATATATATATATATATATATATATATATATATATATATATATATATATATATATATATATATATATATATATATATATATATATATATATATATATATATATATATATATATATATATATATATATATATATATATATATATATA
>JAXCGZ010015474.1:37500-52500 GCA_037179515.1 Halocaridina rubra | reverse complement strand
GCTCCACCTACTGTGAACTGAATGCCATCTTGGATGCCGTGACTCTCCTTGTTCGACGACGAGTGAATGGGGTAATAATTTGTGACTCCCAATCGGCCCTACAAGCCCTATCCTCGCCAAGACCTATCTGTGGCCGTGCTGTGGGAAATATACTATGTCGCCTCGCAGCCGCTCGGGATGCTTCTCTTGTTGTGTCATTTGTGTGGACTCCATCCCACATTGGGCTGACTGGCAACGACACAGCTGATCGTCTTGCCAAGGCGGCCTGTATGCTGGATGGGCATGCTGTGGACGCTGAGCCCTCCCTCCGATGCCTACGTAACATCATCTACTCAGCTGGGTTTGCCATGACGGTCCAGCGCAGGGACACGGAGAGGGCCAACAGTGTGTCCATACAGCACCATGATCACTTCCTTCACAGTCGCTACAAGTATCGCAGACGCGGGTTAATGGTGCGGAAGAACAATGTAGTTAGTGCTCGGCTCAGAATGGGGTATCGGCCTTTATGGCAGGTCTCCCAGACTCTAGATATGCCACAGTACACCTCCTGTACATTATGCGACCGAACTAATGCTAACACTCTTGACCACTATTGTCTTCAGTGCCCCGCAGTGAGAGATGTTTTACCACGAGGTCAGAACTTAATACAGATCTGCTCATTTTTACTTAATGATGACAACCTTGATGTTATTCTTGCTCGTTTTCCTCACTTTGGTGGCCATTAATTATATTGAATTATACATATATTTTCTGTATGTTGCTATATAATTCTGTTTGTGCATTCTGCGTTTCTCTGAGCTTTACTTTTGCATATAATGTACTCTGTGCTGCCATTCTGTGAGTTGTGTGTTAGTATGCAGCAATGTTTTATCAATATGTACACCTCCCTGTAAACCATGTTCAATTCTTGGTTTTATATCCATTTGAAGCATTATTTGTATGAACTCATGAAATGTCTGACGCCTTGGCGCAATAAATCAATAAAATAAAAAATAAAAAATATCATTATTATTAGTATTTTTATTATTATTATTATCATTATTATCATTATTGTTAGCATGATTATTATTATTATTTTTATTTTTATTATTATTATTATTATTATTATTATTATTATTATTATTATTATTATTATTATTATTATTATTATTATTATTATTATTATAATTATTACTATTTTTATCATTATCATTATTATTATTATTATTATTATTATTATTATTAGTAGTAGTAGTAGTAGTATTAGTATTATTATAATTGTTATTATTATTATTATTATTTTTATTATTATTATTATTATTATTATTATTATTATTATTATTAGTATTATTATTATTATTTTTATATTTATTATTATTATTTTTATTATTATTATTATTACTGTTATTATTGTTATTATTATTATTATTTATTATTATTATCAAAGAATAGCCTCACCGTATTCCCTGCGTGTTGTAAAAGGCGACTAAAAGTGGACAGGGCGGGGGGACTAGGAATCCCCCCCCTTGTATCAACCTCCTGCGAGACGTCAAAGAAGAAGGGGAGTAGAGGGGAGAATAACCTCTCCCCAAACTCTAGTTTTGGGGTGTCTAAATGTGCGTGGTTGTAGTACGATAGAGAGCAAAAGATGTGAGATTGGATATATGTTTGGTAAGAGGAGGATGGATGTATTGGCATTGTGTGAGACGAAGATGAAAGGAAAAGGAGAAGTGGCATTTGGTGATGTGACGGGTAGGGTGTCTGGGGTTGAAAGGGGGATAGCGAGAGAAGGTGTGGCATTATTGCTGAGTGAATGGATGGTAAATCAGGTAGTGGAATGGAAAGAAGTGTCATCTAGGCTGATGTGGGTGAGGGCTAGGATAGGAAGGGAATGTTGGGCTTTTGTTAGTGCGTATGGGCCAGGATGTGAGAGAAGTGAGGAAGAGCGGGATGAATTCTGGAATGAGTTAACTAGATGTGTGGATAGTCTGAGTAGAACGAACTATGTAGTTTTGTTGGGTGATTTGAATGCCAGAGTGGGTGATGGAGAGATAGAAGGTGTTGTAGGAAAGTATGGGGTACCAGGTGGGAATGAGAGTGGCGAGAGACTGTTAGATATGTGTGTGGAGCAAGAGTTGGTGATAGGTAATAGTTTATTTAAGAAGAAGTTAATAAATAAGTATACATGGATGAGAGTGGCAAATGGAAGAGTGAAAGAAAAAGCATTGATGGATTATGTGTTGGTAGCAAAGAGCATGATTGGTAGAGTGAAAGATGTACATGCATTTAGGGGTGTGGCTGCTGGGATATCTGATCATTTTTTGGTTGAAGCAAAAGTGGTAGTAGCAAAAGACTGGGGAAATAGTGTGGGGGGATATATAAGGGAAATAGTGAAGGTGGAAGAGTTGAAAAAGCCAGAGAAGAGACAGGAATATCAGGACAGGTTGAGAGTGGCATATTACAGGGTGAAAGAAAGAGAAGTTGGGGAGTTAGGGGAGGAATGGGGGTTGATGAAAGAATGTTTTGTGGGACATGCAAGTGATGTGTGTGGAAAGAGGTTTGTTGGAGGTGGCATGAGGAGGGGCAGCGAGTGGTGGAATGAAGGGGTGAAAATGAAGGTGGAAGAGAAAAAGAGGGCTTTTGAGGAATGGCTGCAGTGTAAAAGTAGGAAGAAGTATGAAAGATATAGGGAGAAAAATGTGGAAACAAAGCGGAAGGTTGAGGAAGAGAAGAGGTTGGCAAATGTTAGGTGGGGACAGGATTTTAGTAGGTCATATGAGGAGAATAAAAACAAGTTTTGGAAAGAAGTGAAGAGAGCAAGGAAGGGTGGATCGAGGATGGAAGAGATAGTGAAATATGTGAATGGACAGATGTTAAGAGGGAACGATGCAAGGAAAAGATGGGCAGAATATTTTGAGTGCTTGCTGAATGTTGAGGAAGATAGAGAGGCAGCTATAGTGGCAGTGGGAGGGGTTCAAGGGCCAGTAATGGGAGATGAAAATGAGAGATAGATTACAAGAGAGGAGGTGAAAAGGGCATTGTATGAAGCGAAAGCAGGTAAAGCACCTGGAATGGATGGTGTGAGAGCGGATATGTTGAAAGAAGGGGGTGTGACTGCATTGGAATGGTTAGTGAGAGTGTTTAATATATGCTTTATGCTGTCATTGGTGCCAGTGGATTGGGTGATTGCCTGTATAGTGCCCCTATACAAAGGTAAGGGAGATATGTATGAATGCAGTAATTTTAGGGGTATAAGTTTGTTAAGTGTGGTAGGAAAAGTGTATGGTAGGATACTGGTTAATAGGATTAGGGATAAGACAGAATATGTGATCGCGGAAGTGCAGAGTGGTTTTAGGAGAGGTAGAGGTTGTATAGATCAGATTTTTATTGTTAGGCAGTTATGTGAGAAATATTTAGCAAAGGGTAAGGATGTGTATTTTGCATTTTTGGATCTGGAGAAAGCATATGATAGAGTTGATAGAGAGGCGATGTGGAATGTTTTGAGATTATATGGAATAAATGGTAAATTGTTGCATGCAGTGAAGAGTTTGTATGAGGGTAGTAGAGCTTGTGTTAGGGTAGGGAATGAAGTGATTGAGTGGTTTCCACTGAGTGTGGGGGTGAGACAGGGATGTGTGATGTCACCATGGCTGTTCCATTTGTATATTGATGGAGTTGTAAGAGAGGTGTATGAGCGAGTGCGTGGTCGAGGTTTGAAAATGGTAGATGGGGATGATAATGAGTGGGAGCTGAATCAGTTGCTGTTTGCAGATGATACTGTGGTGGTGGCAGATTCGGAGGAAAAGCTGTGTCAGTTAGTGTCAGAATTTGGAATGGTGTGTGAGAGAAGGAAGCTGCGAGTGAATGTGGGAAAGAGTAAGGTTATGAGGTGTACAAGAAATGAGGATGGTGCTGGATTGAATGTTATGTTGAATGGAGAGACATTTGAGGAGGTTAATCAGTTTAAGTATTTAGGCTCGGTTATAGCTGCAAATGGTGGAGTGGAAGCAGATGTGTATCACAGAGTGAATGAAGGATGTAAAGTGTTGGGTGCATTGAAAGGAGTGATGAAGAATAGAGGGTTGGAAATGAATGTTAAGAAAGTTTTGTATGAGAAAGTGGTTGTGCCAACTGTGATGTATGGATCAGAGTTATGGGGTATGAAAGTAAGTGAGAGACGGCACCTAAATGTGTTTGAGATGAAATGCCTGAGGAGTATGATTGGTGTATCTCGATTGGATAGGGTTAGGAATGAAGTGGTGAGAGCAAGAACGGGTGTGAGGAGAGAAATTGCAGCCAGAGTAGATATGAATGTTCTGAGATGGTTTGGCCATGTGGAAAGGATGGATGATGAAAGGCTGCTGAAAAAGGTGATGAATGCGAGAGTTGATGGGAGAAATGCTAGAGGGAGGCCTAGATTTGGATGGATGGATGGAGTAAGGAGAGCCCTGAATGATAGGAGGATGGATGTGAGGGAAGCAAGCGAGTTTGCTAGGAATAGGAATGAGTGGTGAGCGATTGTGACGCGGCTCTGATGGGCATCTGCTGTTACCACGGGGCTGCATCTTACAGAGATAGCCCTGTTGTAGGGGCAGTAGGAGGAGCTGGCAGTTGTGAAGCGACACAGGTTGTGGAAGAGCCGGGAGGATTGGCTGTGGCACTCCAGCAGTGCCATCTGAACGGTTGCTAGCTCCCTCGTCATTGCCCATAGAGCAAAATAATCCCCCTACTTGTTTTCCTTTCTTGATGTCGGCTACCCCCCAATTAAAGGGGGAAAGAGCCAAGGTATATGTATGTATGTATTATTATTATTATTTTTGTTATTATTATTATCATTATTATTATTATTATTATTATTATTATTATTATTATTATTATTATTATTATTATTATTATTATTATTATTATTATTATTATTATCATATTTATTATTATTATTATAATTATTATTTTTTTATTATAATCATTGTTATTATAATTATTGTTATTATTATTATTATTATTATTATTATTATTATTATTATTATTATTATTATTATTATTATTATTATTATTATTATTATTATTATTATTATTATTATTATTATTATTATTACTATCATTGTCATTGATAATATCATCATCATTATTATTACATATACTTTCTTTCCAAGAAAGCTATACCCTTGAAACAGCAATATGAAAGAATAATAACAGAAAATAGAGAATATAATATGATAAACTGAATAAAAAAGTTTTTCATTTGAAAACATATGAAAAACAGTATAAAAAAGTAAACATAAGAAAGAGGAATGATTATAATTGAGATGATTAAAAAACAAAATTAAGAATAATAGAAAATGATTAAAAAACTATAAAGCAATATAGAATATTTTGCTGCATTGGGTAAAATAAATTCGAATAAAAACATTAGTATGTTACCAATGTAAACAGAGAGAGAGAGAGAGAGAGAGAGAGAGAGAGAGAGAGAGAGAGAGAGAGAGAGAGAGAGAGAGAGAGAGAGAGAGAGAGAGAGAGAGATATTGCTTTTATGGCGAGATGTGTGTGACGCTAATTTCATCGTACTTCGTCGTTTGGGTATATCATTTCGGCTTTTGTTGGAAACGAGTGGTTATTAATGTCTCTATAAAATAATATAATATAGAACGAATGCACATATGTATGTATGTATGTATATATGCATATATGCAAGTATGTATGTAGTTATGTATGTATGTATGTATGTATGCACGTATGTATATATGTATGTATGTATGTATGTATGTATGTATGTATGTATGTATGTATGTATGTATGTATGTATGTATGTATGTATGTATGTATGTATGTATGTCTGTATGTACGCATGTATGTATGTAGGCATGCATTTATTTATATGTGCATTATAAGTATGGAAAATAGAAAGTATGCTTAGCACGATTGCACAGATGCTATGCCAAAATATGCATGCCCTTCATATGTATGTATGTATATATGTATGTATGTATGTATGTATGTATGTATGTATGTATGTATGTATGTATGTATGTATGTATGTATGTATGTATGTATGTATGTATGTATATATGTATGCATGCATGTATGTATGTATGTATGTATGTATGTATGTATGTATGTATGAATGTATGTATGTATGTATGTATGTATGTATGTATGTATGTATGTATGTATGTATGTATGTATGTATGTATGTATGTATGTATGTATGTATGTATGTATGTATGTATGTATGTATGTATGTATGTATGTATGTATGAATGCATATATAGATATACAAGTATACATTCATGTATGTAAGCACATATATATACATTCTTTAGGTGTTAATGGATCGATGAACAGATGCATATATCTATGTTAATATGGGAGTTTTAAGCAATGTCTAGCCGTCTAGCAGACTAGCCGTGCTTCTCCTGACCCATTTCATATTTATTTACTACCACTATATTTATATACTTATGCTACATCTTTCCTAATTCCACTGACTTTGTATCCCTCTTTGAATATCTGTCCACTTGCCATGAGTCCTAGCTATCTTCTCACTCACATGTTGAAGTTCTCTATATTGGTGATTTCAATGTACACCACAAAGAGTGGTTTCTTTCTTCTAACACTGATGTGGAAGGAAGTGATTCCTTAGCTTTCTCTATTGCTCATGATTTGGAGCAGATTATGAAATATACTACTCGTGTTCCCAATCGCCATGACCATGCAGCTAACATTCTTGATGTAGTATTTGCTTCTAAGCCTTCAACCTATTCATATTCTGTACTTTCCCCTCTTGGTAAATCTGGCCACTCTTTGATTTCAATCTCTGTTATATTCGCTCCCCCTCCATTAGTTCCTCCTACTCAGCATCGCTTTTGACACTCCGAGGTTACCCAATGTGATGATTTGTATAACTCTCTCTTTGACTTCCCAAGGGATGATTACTGCTTTCGGACCTGCAACCCTGATCAAGTAGCCCAGAAAGTTGATGAGAAATGAAGTCATTCAACCCTTCCTCTATGAAAAATTTTTCTCCCATTAATCCTTGATTTCATTATGCCTGCTCCATGGCTATTCAGGCTCGGGATCGGGCATGCCGGTTGTACCAAACCTCTCCTGAATTGACTTGCTCTGCTTTTATTACAGCTAGGAATTGCTGTACTGCTTAAAGCCGAAACTTAAAGATTCCTTTATAAGAAAGAAAATTGACGAACTTAGCTTTTCTCCCACTGAAAATTTTTTCTGGTCCTTAGCCAATAACCTATCCAAAACCTTCTGTAAGTTTCCTTTTCTCCTTTTTCCTGATAGTTTTATGGCCTGCTCACCCAATGACAAAACCACTCTCTTTGTCTTTCATTTCTCTGCCAACTCTTCTGTAAACGAGTCCAGTGCACCTGTTCCTCGCCTTATACCCTTCTCTAACCCTATGCCTTCTCCTATTCTTTTTTTTTCATGCAAATTCCAAAAGGTTCTTCACTCTCCAAAGATGAACAAGGCATCCGGATCCAAAAAGTATCCCTGCAAGATTCCTTAATAATAATAATTTTTTACCCCGACCGGGACTTGAACCCAGGACTTATAATTACTAAGTCAAGGTGGTACCAACTACACCACAGAAGGTTAAAAGGAATCATGCCTTATAGTTTATATCTGCTATACTTAGGAATGAACGCATTCTATCTGAATGCCACTATGATCATATTACAGATTTCCCAACCTCACTCGCTGCTTCATTTTCGCATTTAATTCAACTCCCAATCTAATTCGGGCCATGCAATAACCAAATAAGCACATTACACATGTGAAAACATAAATTATTTTTTACCCCGACCGGGACTTGAACCTAAGACTTATAATTACTAAGTCAATTAATTATAAGTCCTAGGTTCAAGTCCTGGTCAGAGTAAAAAATGAAACATGTTTTCACACATGTAATGTGCTTATTTGGTTCTTGTTGGGTCCGAATGAGATTGGGAGTTGAATTAAATGCTAAAATGAAGCCACGAGTGAGGTTGGGGAATGTGTATTATGAACATAGTGGCATTCAAATAGAATGTGTTCATTCCTAAGTATAGCAGATATAAGCTATAAGGCCTGATTCCTTTTAACCTTCGGTGGTGTAGTTGGTAGCATCTTGACTTAGTAATTATAAGTCCTAGGTTTAAGTCGCGGTCGGGGTAAAAAATTATTCATGTTTTCACATATGTAATGTGCTTATTTGGTTAGTCCTTAATAAGTTGGTAGATGAACTGTCTCTGATATTTTGCTGCATGTTCATCTTATTCTCTCAACCAGTATATATCCTGTATCTTGGAAGCATGCTCTAGTTCAATTTGCTCTTAAAAATGGTTACCACTTTATTCTCTCCAAGTGCCGAGTTATTGGCCTAACATCCTCTATCATTAAAATATTCGAAAATTTGCTATATTCACACTTCTTGAAACATCTTGATTCTAACTAACATATTTCCAATCATCAGTAAGACTTCCAAAAGGCAAGATTCATTGGTAACTTCCTGTTCTATGTTACTCATATGGTAATTTTTTATGAGGAACTGTAAGGAATCCTTTGTCGTCGACCTTGATATCTGTAAGGCTTTTTACAGAATGTGGCACAAGGCTCTGATGGCCAAACGTCTGCTTATGGCATTACCCCTGCTCTTTGTTCTCTGATTTCTACTTTTTTTTCTGACGGCTTTATGTCTGTGGTTCTTGGTGGCACAAATCTATCTCATTCCCAGTCACTAGTAGTTTTACACAGGGTTCTTTTCTTTCACCTACTATGTTCCTTCTCTTCATCAACGATCTTCAATCCTCATCCTCCCATCTTCCCCACGCCTTTGCCAATGATTCTACTCTTCATTTTTCTTTTGCCTACTTTTCACAACATTCAACTGCTACTCGTAACCGGGCTCGTATCACTTTTTCTTCTACTCTCAACTCCACTTACAGAGAGAGGGGCATATAAAAATTTAGCCAAATATTGATGCATCCAATTCAGGGTGTCTGGTTATCTCTTTATCCTATTTTCCCCCTGATATCTATACGCTCTTCAAAACTAAAAAAAAATCTGTCATAATTCTGTTAACGCATCAGGAATCCACGTAGCCTATAGTTTGTCTTGAAGGAGTCACATAATCCAATTTTCGCAATCTGCATTAAATAAACCGGGGGTTCTGCTTCTTTTTAATCATTACTTTTCCTCATTTCAGTGACTTGAAATTTTGAAAGGTTGTGTCCGCCCATGCTTAGAATACTGCTCGCACATCTTGGGTCCCTTTTCTAATACTTATCGTCTTGATAGGCTTGAATCTAAGGCATTCAGACTCATCAATGATCCTTATCTTTCTTCTAAACTGGATTTTCTTCTCCTTCACCGTAAGTATGATAATTTCTCTTTTTCATGATTACTACTTCCATCGCTGCTCTGATAAGTAGGCGAGTTACATCTCTACCCCACTGGCGGGGCTCCATAGCACTCGCCAAGTGGCCTCGTTTCAAAATTACTGTGTGGAGATTTGTAGTTCATGGAATGGTCGGTGCAGCTACTGCTTTTTCCACTCCACTTCAAGACTTTGGAACTCTACCTCATCCTGTCTTATAACCCATCTTCCATCAAAAGCGGATCTATCCATATTTCAGGGCCTACTCCTGCCATATCTTTAGGTCCTCAATACTTCAACTCTGCTTTAAGCCTATCCACATCCTTTTGTTTATCATTCCCTTATTTCTACCTTGTCTTTAAACTTCTACATTTTCTTTGTCTCAATGTTTTTTTGGTGCCAGAGAATAACGAGGGTAATTTATTCATCTGTCCCGGTGTCACACACATAAAAGGATGAGAGAGAGAGAGAGAGAGAGAGAGAGAGAGGGAGAGAGAGAGAGAGAGAGAGAGAGAGATTATTATTTATTTTATTAATTTATTGCGCCAAGGCGTCAGACATTACATGAATTCATACAAATAATGCTTCAGAGAGAGAGAGAGAGAGAGAGAGAGAGAGAGAGAGAGAGAGAGAGAGAGAGAGAGAGAGAGAGAGAGAGAGAGAGAGAGATAAATGTATGCATGTGAACAAGTATGCACGAAGCATTCAATATATTATATACCCTTTGCGCTTATCATCACAGTAAATACGGTATCGGAATACAGAAAAAAACAAAGAGCAAATATTTTTGTTTTACTTAACCACACACACACACACACACACACACACACACACACACACACACACACACACACACACACACACACACATAGCAAAGATGCTATGCCAAAATATGCATGCCATTCATATATATGTATGTATGTGATTACCTAATTGTGATTACCTAATTGTGTTTATGGGAAAGAGCCCAAAGCTCGTATCTTCCCGTCTCCTGATCGGTTCCATTTTTAGACTTAGTGATACTTATCATACCTGTCCTTAAAACTATGGATTGAGATAGCATTAACTACCTCCTCGCTTAGCGAATTCCAATTATCAACTACTCTTACACTGAAAAAGTATTTCCTTACATCCTGCAAACAAGTTTTCTTCCGAAGCTTCAAACTATGACCTCTAGTTCTAGAGCCAGCCATATCGAAATATCGATCCCTATCCACTCTATCATAACCATGAAGGAATTTAAAGACTGTCACCATATCCCCCCTTACTCTTCTAGCTTCGAGTGATGGCAAGTCTAATTCCCTCAGCCTCTCATCATAACCGAGATTGCGTATTTCTGGCACCAGTTTCGTGGCATGTCTTTGAACTTTTTCAAGCTTAGCTATGTGCTTTTTCAAGTGCGGATTCCAAAAGGGGGCTGCATATTCGAGTTTTGGCCTCACATAGGTTACATAAATATTTCTGAACATTTCCTTGTCCATGTGCCTGAAGGCTACCCTTACGTTTGATAAGAATGCATATGCTGCCCTTACTACGCCATTTATATGTATTTCTGGAGACAAATCTGCCAGTATGTTTACTCCTAGATCTCTCTCATTTTCTGTCTCTTGAAGTTGTACTCCAGCCACCGAGTAGTCAAGTTTGGGCCTTCTTGCACTTGTACCCATTCTCATTACCTTACATTTTGAGGTATTGAATTTCATAAGCCACTTTTCTGACCACTCATGCAGATTATTTAGATCCTCCTGAAGTTCTCTACCATTGTTCTCGTTTTTTACTTTCTTCACAATCTTTGCATCATCTGCAAACATATTCATGAATGAATTTACAGACTCAGGTAGGTCATTTACATATACAAGGAACAAAAGTGGCCCTAAAACTGAACCCTGTGGAACTCCACTACTAACTCTTCTCCATTCAGACACTGAGTGTCTTACTCTAACCCTCTGTTCCCTTCCTTCTAAGTAAGTTTTTATCCATTCCAAGACATTTCCACCTATTCTAGCCATTGCTTGCAGCTTCCTAATAAGTCTCCCATGTGGAACAGTGTCAAACGCTTTCTGGAAGTCTAGGAATATGCAATCTGCCCAGCCCTCTCTTTCCTGTAAGATTTGGCTTACCTCATCATAAAATTCTAATAAGTTTGTTACTGTTGATCTTCCTTCTCTGAAGCCATGTTGCCTCACTGACAAAAAGTTGAAGGATTCCAAGTGAAGAGAGATATGTTTCCTTAGTAGTTTCTCCATAAGTTTGCAAACTATGCTGGTCAAGGAAACTGTATGTATATATGTATGCATGTATGTATGTATGTATGTATGTATGTATGTATGTATGTATGTATGTATGTATGTATGTATGTATGTATGTATGTATGTATGTATGTATGTAAGTATGAATGGATGAATGCATATATAGATATACAAGTATACATTCATGCATGTAAGCACATATATATACATTCTTTAGGTGTTAATGGATCGATGAACAGATGCATATATGTATGTTAATATGGGAGTTTTAAGCAATGTCTAGCCGTCTAGCAGACTAGCCGTGCTTCTCCTGACCCCATTTCATATTTATTTACTACCACTATATTTATTTACTTCTGCTACATCTTTCCTAATTCCACTGATTTTGTATCCCTCTTTGAATATATGTCCACTTGCCATGAGTCCTTACTATCTTTTCACTCACATGTTGAAGTTCTCTATATTGGTGATTTAATTGTACACCACAAAGAGTGGTTTCTTTCTTCTAACACTGATGTGGAAGGAAGTGATTCCTTAGCTTTCTCTATTGCTCATGATTTGGAGCAGATTATGAAATATACTACTCGTGTTCCCAATCGCCATGACCATGCAGCTAACAATCTTGATGTAGTATTTGCTTCTAAGCCTTCAACCTATTCATATTCTGTACTTTCCCCTCTTGGTAAATCTGGTCACTCTTTGATTTCAATCTCTGTTATATTCGCTCCCCCTCCATTAGTTCCTCCTACTCAGCATCGCTTTTGACACTCCGAGGTTACCCAATGTGATGATTTGTATAACTCTCTCTTTGACTTCCCAAGGGATGATTACTGCTTTCGGACCTGCAACCCTGATCAAGTAGCCCAGAAAGTTGATGAGTAATGGAGTCATTCAACCCTTCCTCTATGAAAAATTTTTCTTCTGTTAATCGTTGGTTTCATTATGCCTGCTCCATGGCTATTCAGGCTCGGGATCGGGCATGCCGGATGTACCAAACCTCTCCTGAATTAACTTGCTCTGCTTTTATTACAGCTAGGAATTGCTGTACTGCTTAAAGCCGAAAACCTAAAGATTCCTTTATAAGAAAGAAAATTGACGAACTTAGCTTTTCTCCCACTGAAAATTTTTTCTGGTCCTTAGCCAATAACCTATCCAAAACCTTCTGTAAGTTTCCTTTTCTCCTTTTTCCTGATAGTTTTATAGCCTGCTCACCCAATGACAAAACCACTCTCTTTGTCTTTCATTTCTCTGCCAACTCTTCTGTAAACGAGTCCAGTGCACCTGTTCCTCGCCTTATACCCTTCTCTAACCCTATGCTTTCTCCTATTCTTTTTTTTTCATGCAAATTCCAAAAGGTTCTTCACTCTCCAAAGATGAACAAGGCATCTGGATCCAAAAAGTATCCCTGCAAGATTCCTTAATAATAATAATTTTTTACCCCGACCGGGACTTGAACCCAGGACTTATAATTACTAAGTCAAGGTGGTACCAACTACACCACAGAAGGTTAAAAGGAATCATACCTTATAGTTTATATCTGCTATACTTAGGAATGAATGCATTCTATCTGAATGCCACTATGCTCATATTACAGATTTCCCAACCTCACTCGCATCTTCATTCTTGCATTTAATTCAACTCCCAATCTCATTGGGGCCATACAATAACCAAATAAGCACATTACACATGTGAAAACATGAATCATTTTTTACCCCGACTGGGACTTGAACCTAAGACTTATAATTACTAAGTCAATTAATTATAAGTCCTAGGTTCAAGCCCTGGTCAGAGTAAAAAATGAAACATGTTTTCACACATGTAATGTGCTTATTTGGTTCTTGTTGGGTCCGAATGAGATTGGGAGTTGAATTAAATGCTAAAATGAAGCCACGAGTGAGGTTGGGGAATGTGTAATATGAACATAGTGGCATTCAAATAAAATGCGTTCATTCCTAAGTATAGCAGATATAAGCTATAAGGTCTGATTCCTTTTAACCTTCTGTGGTGTAGTTGGTAGCATCTTGACTTAGTAAATATAAGTCCTAGGTTTAAGTCGCGGTCGGGGTAAAAAATTATTCAAGTTTTCACATATGTAATGTGCTTATTTGGTTAGTCCTTAATAAGTTTGTAGATGAACTGTCTCCGATATTTTGCTGCGTGTTCATCTTATTCTCTCAACCAGTATATATCCTGTATCTTGGAAGCATGCTCTATTCAATTTGTTCTTAAAAATGGTTACCACTTTATTCTCTCCAAGTGCCGAGTTATTGGCCTAACATCCTCTATCAATAAAATATTCGAAAATTTGCTATATTCACACCTTGAAACATCTTGATTCTAACTAACATATTTCCAATCATCAGTAAGACTTCCAAAAGGCAAGATTCATTGGTGACTTCCTGTTCTATGTTACTCATATGGTAATTTTTTATGAGGAACTGTAAGGAATCCTTTGTCGTCGACCTTGATATCTGTAAGGCTTTTTACAGAATGTGGCACAAGGCTCTGATGGCCAAACGTCTGCTTATGGCATTACCCCTGCTCTTTGTTCTCTGATTTCTACTTTTTTTTCTGACGGCTTTATGTCTGTGGTTCTTGGTGGCACAAATCTATCTCATTCCCAGTCACTAGTAGTTTTACACAGGGTTCTTTTCTTTCACCTACTATGTTCCTTCTCTTCATCAACGATCTTCAATCCTCATCCTCCCATCTTCCCCACGCCTTTGCCAATGATTCTACTCTTCATTTTTCTTTTGCCTACTTTTCACAACATTCAACTGCTACTCGTAACCGGGCTCGTATCACTTTTTCTTCTACTCTCAACTCCACTTACAGAGAGAGGGGCATATAAAAATTTAGCCAAATATTGATGCATCCAATTCAGGGTGTCTGGTTATCTCTTTATCCTATTTTCCCCCTGATATCTATACGCTCTTCAAAACTAAAAAAAAATCTGTCATAATTCTGTTAACGCATCAGGAATCCACGTAGCCTATAGTTTGTCTTGAAGGAGTCACATAATCCAATTTTCGCAATCTGCATTAAATAAACCGGGGGTTCTGCTTCTTTTTAATCATTACTTTTCCTCATTTCAGTGACTTGAAATTTTGAAAGGTTGTGTCCGCCCATGCTTAGAATACTGCTCGCACATCTTGGGTCCCTTTTCTAATACTTATCGTCTTGATAGGCTTGAATCTAAGGCATTCAGACTCATCAATGATCCTTATCTTTCTTCTAAACTGGATTTTCTTCTCCTTCACCGTAAGTATGATAATTTCTCTTTTTCATGATTACTACTTCCATCGCTGCTCTGATAAGTAGGCGAGTTACATCTCTACCCCACTGGCGGGGCTCCATAGCACTCGCCAAGCGGCCTCGTTTCAAAATTACTGTGTGGAGATT